>JAXQQM020065936.1:0-64298 GCA_034641835.2 Pinus albicaulis | reverse complement strand
ATTACGTTGCCACTGTGCCGTAATATCACCTTTCTGTTATGACTGCATTTTAATATAAGAATACTGTTTCCAAACGAATTCGTACTTGAAGATTGTTGCCAAGGCTGGCGTAGAGGGCCCCTACACTTGCCAAGGTTCTGTGCATTATTGTATAGTTCTTGTTTTATTTCTTTAAAGCTCATTGTGCCATAATCCATTCACATGTTTATACATTGCATCTTTCATGGTATATATGCTTCATTTTTGTTTATAATCTTTCATGCTTTCCATTTTACTTCTGTCTTTCATGTTTTATGTTATTAATCACTGATCAGTGTTCTTGTTTCAGGTTATAAATAGGCAGCCCAGGCATTTGCATAACTTTTTGACTAATGACATGGAATTAACATTGTTCTGCTGCTAATTTGTTTTTCTTAGTTTCTGTTTAATTTCAGTACTGCTTTGTTTAATTCAGTTTTGCTCATTTGCTTCAGTAGTTAAATTTAGATATATTAAAATGCTCATAACATCTTCAGTTGCCTCCGAAAGCCACAGCTGGACTGATGGTGAGGGATTGTATTATGAAATGTGTAGTTTGGTATTAGTTTCATTTCTGCAAATTTAGATATATTAAACTGCTCATAACATCTTCAGTTGCCTCCGAAAGCCACAGCTGGACTGATGGTGAGGAATTGTATTATGAAATGTGTAGTTTAGTATTAGTTTCCTTTCTGCAAATTTAGATATATTAAACTGCTCATAACATCTTCAGTTGCCTCCGAAAGCCACAGCTGGACTGATGGTGAGGGGTTGTATTATGAAATGTGTAGTTTGGTATTAGTTTCCTTTCTGCAAATTTAGATATATTAAATTGTGCATGACATCTTCAGTTGCCTCCGAAAGCCACAGCTGGACTGATGGTGAGGGATTGAATTATGAATGTATGGTTTGATATTAGTTTACTTTCTACAAGTTAGATATCAGTTACTCAAGTTGTTTATGGTTACTTCCGAAAATCATAGTTGGACTAATGATGAGGGATCAGAAGACAAGTTGATGTAATCTGATTTAGATTTACTTTGTTGCAATTTTGGATTTCTTTAAGCATAGTTTCTTTTGTGTTTAGACAGCAGCAAGAATAGTTTGTTTTTCATGCTCAATATTTCACTGTTTTGATTTATTAGACTAACAGCACCTTTTCATTTCAGCAGCACATTTTCATTTCCTTTCAAGTTTTGTCATTGTAAGTTTCAAATTCCTTTTTAAGTTTCAAGTTGGTAAATCATTATAGAGGATATAATTTCCTTGAACAAACATAACCATACTTGCTTTTATTTTAGAATTTCCATCTCACCTTAGAAAACCAAAAACGACAAAAAGTTAAGAAATAGGTTATCTTGCACATATAGTGCGCCGCACTTCATCAACTTACGAATCCCGGATTGATAAATTAATGTAGCAATTTAGGACACACTAAATTGACCAAACACTACTTGAACGCATATCACAATGTTTCTTAATAAATAAGGAAAATTTATTTTTATAATGGTGTTGGCCGGATAAATCGTTCTTGCGGACAAGACCGATCTCCCTAGTGTCAGAAGACAATCTAGCAACAAACGAACAACTAAGTTTGTCTTTCTCTAGATATATTCGTTTTACAAATAAATGTTATGAAGGTGTCGATCCTACCTTGGATCCAAATGCTTATTTGTAGTCGCAGTGCTTCCGTTGCATCAATAATCCTTCGTCGCAACAAGGGCCCTTTTGTCACAAGAAAGTATCATCTTTCGTTGATCTGCAATCACAAACAAGAAAATATCAATAGCACCTGTATAACAAATAATCATAAAACATACCTATCATAGTGATCGAGGAATCTATGAAATAAACGATCAAACGACAACTTATTGAAATAAACAATCGAACGACAATTTATTGAGAAAAACAGAACTTGATTGTATTAATCTTAAAATATACAGAAGAACCTTACAACCTTAGCCTTGATGTTCGAAAGGCCTTCCCGGGGTCCGAAGCAGGAATCTCCTCTACTTTGATAAGTCTTGCACTCTTCCTCCAAAAGCATAAGAGGTATGTGATCTTTCCTCTCAAAAACTCAGCAGAAGGAAATCTAAATCTCAACAACACTTCAACTCAAATATTTTACCCATCAAAATATTCTTCAATCCTCCATTAGTTTAACTTCTCAAAACTTAACCCAAAAGGCTACCCAATGCCTCCTTTTATAGAGCAGATGGGGAGGTTAGGATTCCACCTTTAAAGGGATAGAATCCTCCTTCAAAGGGATAGGCTCCTCACATCAAGGGATTAGTTCCTTAAGGTGTGGGATACATGCACCTTACCAAAGCGTACTCATCCCTAAAAAATCTCATCCAGAACCTTCCAGAATTGACCAAAAATCAACTTTTTTGGTTTAATTTCGCGCATTTTTGACTTTACAGGGGTACCGCACCTATAACACTGGAAAAATGCGTTCTAGAACGCAGTTTATCTTCACCTTACCTGCGTACCCTAGCTAAAAACGCAGGCAGGCTTCATATTAACTGCGTACCCAAGGTTTTTTTGAGCTTTTTAGGGTTTTTTCTCCAGTTTCAGGGCATGGAATGAGGAACAAAGGTTGTAAGACTTGCAAAGGAGGCATGTATGAGTGTTTAATGAGCTCATACAGTCAGCAGAATGTCAAGGTGACAATTTTTAGTGTAACAAATGGTTCTTGGGACTTCAGATTACTTCCCACATTTTTCCTACAACTCAACTCTTAATTGAATTCAATTTAAATACATATATGTGGAAGGCTTACCGTAATTCAACATTTACAATTCACCTCCAATCATTGATGGATCAATCGATGTTATCACTTCACAACATAGTTGACACAATATCGTGACTTCTCCCAACTCAACGATATGAAGCAGAGGATTGTGCCTCCATTAGAGAAGCAGAGTTACCACTAAATGCTTATCGCTTTGCTGGTGAAAGTCATAACAATACATACTTCACCCTTTACCTTCACACTGTTGCTCCAATCCACTGTTGGATTGCTTGGAACAGTGGTTGCAAACCTGTCTGTGCGTCTATCTCCTTGCAGCCTGACTATTAGTCGTTTGATGGAGCACGATGGCTCTCAAATCCACTGTTGTGGTTTACCATACAGAAGTTTGTATGGCACGTCCTTCTATACAAATTCCGCTTCTCATAGCATTTCACCGCCTTCCCTTTGCATTGGCTTGTGTTAGCTCTTGAGAATCGATCCTTATGGATCTCCTCTGCTGTAGATGCATTATTTTTGAATCTGTGCCTTCATTTAACCATGCAGACTCTTGTTAATGTGGTGTCACAGCTACTCGCGTATGCGGATTCTCTCTGTTTGTTGGGTGTGATCCCTCCAAACTCGATCACACTACCTCGTCTGGTGTGAGATGTAAATTTCCTCCTCTATGTAAATTATGCATTATTGGTGGCTTCGATACCACAATAATGGCAGAATTGTCCTCAGACACGTAACTTTATTGATATTGGAAAATAAATTACAAAAAAAATTACAGGAGTTTACAAACGTAAACTTCCACTAAATTTGCAATTATGAGACTAACCTATTTATAAGCTATATGTCCTAACTTAATTTAGTTATGGATCACTTGAAAAAACAACAAGTGTCCCTTTACAATAAATGATCTTCTATCCAATCTACTAACTTTATTCCTATTTTAGAGCCTAAGATACGACTATATTCTAGAGTCCTATCTTTGTTAACAATATTCTATTTCTAATTGTATCTAATATTTATTAAATATTCTAACTTGACAAATATTTTTATCCTAACTTTACATTAATATATTTGGATCATCTAACACTACCTTGAATTTTGATGACATTGTCTCAGCCTTGCTGTTGGAGGAAATGAGACGAAGAAATATGGAGGGTCAGAATGCAGATGCCTTATCTGTATGAGGAAGATCCCTGAACAAAAAAAGGAATAAGGTTTCGAGTGGGAGATCTAAATCTAGAGGGATATCTAAATCTCATGGAAATTTTGTAAAGTTGTGTTGGAAATGCGGAAAGGAAGGGCACTACAAAAAGTACTGCAGATCTAAAGCTCTTGAGAAAGGAAAGGGATCTGATGATGCTATTTCTGCAGAGGCAAAAACCACCTCGGATGAAGGTGGGGATGCGTATTTGGCTTCTTCTTCAAATACACATGTAGATCATGATTCATGGTTGATTGAATTGGGTGCATCCTTTCGCTTCACTCCCCATAGGGAGTGGTTCTACGAGTATGAGAAATATGATGGTAGTGATGTCTTCCTAGGTGATGATAGGAAGGCCAAAATTGTCGGATGTGGAAAAGTTAAGCTGAAGCTGCAAGGTGGAAGGATTAGAACACTTCATGGTGTTCTTCACATTCCTGCATTAGCTAGAAATATGATTTTTGTAAGCAAGATGGATGATGCAGGTGTAAAAACAGAAATATACTTGTAATATGGTTCGAGGAGCACTGGTCTTAATGCGGGGAGTTCAGATTGCAACTTTGTACAAGCTTCAGGGTAGCACTGTTATTGATGGGTGCAATAGTTCTATGGTTCTCGAAAGTGGATCGGAAATCCTAACGGTCTCTAGAGAAAATACCATGCTATGGCATCAAAGGCTTGGACATATTGGAGAGAAGGGACTTCAGATACTGCATGGAAATGGTATGGTAGAAGGTATGTCTAATAGCTCTATGGATTTCAATTTCTATGAACATTATGTATATGGGTAGCAGAATCGGGTGATTTTTCCTTCTGGTGCTAAGAGGGCGAACAAGATATTAGAGCTTGTGCACAATGATGTGTTTGGACCTGTGTCGGTTCCATCACTGGGTAAGTCTGTGTACTATTTTTCATTCATAGATGACTTCTCAAGGAATACATGGATATATTTCTTGAGGAAGAAATCTGAAGCCTTTGACAGATTTAAAGAATTTAAGGCTCTGGTGTAAAACCAGACAAAGAAGAAGATAAAGGTGTTGAGGACATATAGTGGTGGGGAGTTCTGCAAGAAGGAATTTGAAGAGTTTTGTAAGAAGTGTGGTATAGCATGATAGAAGAATACTTCATACACACCTAAACAAAATGGAGTTGTAGAAAGAATGAACATAATGTTGATTGAAAATGCAAGAAGCATGCTCAATGGTACCGGGTTAGGACAAGAATTCTGGGCAGAGGTAGTGGAGATTGCATGTTACTTGGTTAACAGATCACCTTCATCAGCGCTGGAGGATAAGAGTCCACATGAGGTATGCACTGGTAATAAAACCTCTCTTTCACATATGAGGATATTTGGATGTGATGCATATATACATGTTCCAAAGGAGAAAAGGACCAAGTTGGATAATAAATATGAAAGGTGCATCCTTATTGGGTATAAGGATGGTTTAAAGGGTTACAAGCTTTGGAACTCGGAAATAAGGAAGGTTGTGTACAATCGAGATGTGGTGTTTAGAGAGGTGAAATATGTTGTTAAACATGAATTCCTACCAAAGGAACCTGATAAGATAGAGTTTGAGCTAAAGAAGGATGAATCAGACTCTACAACAGAAGAAGACTCAGAAGAGGAAGAGCCACAAACTCTAGTTGTGAGAAGATCAGTTCGGGAAATAAGACAAACAGAAAGGTATATTCCATCTACTTTCTGTTAAAATTTTGCTTTAACTATAACTAATGATGATCCCAGAAACGTTAGGGAGGCAGTAGATTCAGAGGATGGAAAAATCTGGAAGGAGGCCATGGTTGATGAAATGGAATCCTTGCATAAAAATGAGGCATGGGATTTGGTGGAGTTGCCGGATGGAAGGAAACCCATCGGGAGAAAATGGGTGTTTAAGAAGAAGATGAATGTAGAAGGAAAGGTGGAGAAATACAAAGCTCGGTTGGTAGAAAAAGGTTATTCCCAGGTGCCAGGAATTGATTTTGGTGATATTTTTTCTCCTATTGCCAAAGTTACTTCTATTAGATTACTTTTATATGTAGCTGCTGCATTTTATTTTGAGGTAGAACAGATGGATGTGAAGACAAAATTTCTTCACAAGGATCTAGAAGAGGAGATCTACATGAAACAACCTGAATGCTTTATGATGAAGGGGAAGAAATAACTGGTATGCAAGTTACAGAAGTCTCTGTATGGGTTAAAACAGTCACCAAGGATGTGGTATCAAAAATTTGATACCTATATACGGGTACTTGGCTTCACCAAAAGCAAGGAGGATAATTGTGTTTATTTTAAATTAATTGGTGACCATATTATTTATTTGGTCTTGTATGTGGATGATATGTTGTTGATTGGAAATGACAAAAAAATTATCCAAGATTTGAAGACCCAATTGTTCTCCAAATTCGACGTGAAGGATCTTAGTGCTGCAAACTATGTTTTGGGCATGGAAATTAAGAGAGTTCGGGAAAAGAGGAAGCTCTGGTTAAACCAGAGGAAGTATTTCGAGACTATATTGTAGAGGTTCAATATGTAGGATAGTAAATAGGTGAATGTTTCGATTCTTGTAGGTGTAAAGCTGTCTACTAAATAGTGTCCCAAGACACAAGAAGAAGAGGAGGATATGTCCCGTGTTCCATATGCAAGTGTAGTGGGTAGCCTGATGTATGCAATGGTCTGTACTAGACCAGACATTGCACATGCAATGGGAGTATTGAGCAAGTTTATGTCAAACCCAGGGAAGGAGCATTAGACAACAATGAAGTAGGTTTTCAAATATTTGCGTGGAACTAGTGATTATGGCTTACGCTACCAGGGAAGACCAGGATTGGAAAGAGTGTTGGACATTCATGGTTTTGTTGATGCGAACTAAGCTAGAGATTTGGACCAAATAAGATCTACAAGTGGGTATGTGTTTAGCCTATTTGGAGGTACATTCAATTGGATGAGTAAAATATAGTATGTAGTGGCTCTTTCAACTATAGAGGCAGAATACATGGCAGCCACTCATGCAAGCAAGGAAGAAATTTGGTTGTAGAGATTGTGTTCAATTATGGGGTTGGTGTAGCAAGCTATAAGTATAGACTGTGATAGCCAAAGTGCAATTTTCTTGGCTAAGAACCCTACTTATCATTCAAAGACAAAGCACATTGATGTTCAATAACACTTTGTGAGATACATGGTGAGGCTAAAAGGGTGTTACTGGTAAAGGTGGACACTTTGAAGAATGTTGCAGATGCATTGACGAAGTCTATGAGCACTCAGAAGTTCTCTTGGTGTAGACAAACAATGGGTGTTGCAAAGTTGGGCTAATAACTCAGCTCTCCTGTGGCCCCCTGCAAAAAGAAAACAACAAGTGGGAGAATGTTGGGTATGTGTTATATTTTTCGATGGGTGGACCCACCCATGGTTTTGTGCATGGATTTGCACATGGTTTTGGAGCATGATAGTTTTTGGCCCCTGGTATTTGGTAGATCCGGTCAAGGGAACTACGGTTATGTTCTAATCCAGGGTTAATGGATTGGGGTTTATGTATGCTTCGGCATGTATATATATGTGTTGTAACACTAAAAGGAATATGATGAAAAATCAAGTTGGTCGTCCTGATTTGGGATCCAGGGGAAAATCTCTGTGTATATCTGTTTTATGTTTTATGCTCTCGATATTTTTTATTTTCTGTTTTTATAATTCGTTTGCAGATAATTTATATTCACGGTTAAAACCTACATTATTGCGTTCCTTCATAAGTCCGGATGTTAGGTCCCTATATTTCTAGTATAGTCCCTTATTTTTGTTAGTGTAACCCCCTTATTATTATTATTGTACCCTTTTAACCCCCATATTGTTATTATTGTGCCCTCAAATTATTATTGTTAGGTCAGCTAGGATTACATTGTGACCCCACTAGGATTACATTGTGGCCCCATGGACTCCTATATATAGAAAGGAGGTTTTGTAATTTGTATCATCCAAGAATTTTTCATTCATGTAATGTATTGGAGGTTTCCCCCTCGAAGTGTCTTATTTCTAAGGCGTTGATATCTCTTTTCTTCTATTTTTGGAGTTGGTTTCACAACATTTGGTATCAGAGCTTCTGATTCTGGGGTTTTCGCTGCTCCAAACCGGTCATCGTGGAATTTTTGCTATAAAATTTTTTCTACAAAGGTTCAGAAGCTTAAGGTTTTAGAGTGCGAAGCCAAAATCCTGCGGAACATCGTCACAAAATTTCAGAGCTTGGTTCGCAATATTTTCGAAGATATGATCTGTGGAAGTTAGGGCTTTTTGCAGGCTCCTAAATTTAACCTAAACAGGTCATCGCAGAATTTGCGCTATAAATTTTTTTCTACGAAGTTTCAGAATCTGAAATTTTAAGAGAGAAAAGATGAAATCCTAAGGAACATCGTCACAAACTTTCAGAGCTTGGTTCAAAATATATTCGGAGATATGATCTGTGGAAGTTAGGTCTTTGTCAAGCTCCCGAATTTCATCTCAAAGAGGTTATCGCGGAAAATATTCATAACTCTCTCTCTGAGCATTGGATTGGAATGTTGTAAAAAGTCGCCACAATTACATGGACTGTAGTTTCTTTTCTATCAATTTCAGAGCCAAAGGAGGAAACAGTGACATGTGGCAAGTCGTACAAGTTTGCTCTACTGAACCAGTCCATAATTAGGTCATTGTGGGAGATTGGACATAACTTTGCATTGAAGAATCCAAATCAGGTCAGACCTGTGAAATTTGAAAGAAGCTTCAGAGGGCTGCTACAAGGCCGAATTTTAGATATTTAGGATCTTCAATTACAAAGATAATTCAATTTCAATATAGAGCTCCTCAAAAGCAAGTAAAAGGTGTTTATTTGTTTTCCCGAATTGCATAAGGCTTGTTTGAAGAATCAAGTTGAATTGATTCCAAGGGAATATTGTAGAATATATATCATTATTAGATTCTAAAATGGCCCCTACAAATAATTCAACACCCATTAAGCCTTTATAAGGCTCTACTATGACTCATGAAGACGAAGAATGGCAACATGACATCAAATTTACAAGAGCAAGTGCAACAAATTTCGCTCTCGCAAAGAGCAACAAAAAATGACATGGAAGTTTTGAAGAAAGGCATGGAAACTAATATGGATGGTTTAAAGAAAGGCGTGGAATATAAGATGGATGGTTTGAAGAATGGCATGGAAGCTAAGATAGATGGCATGGAAGCTGGCATGGAATCTAAGATGGATGACATGGAAGCTAAGATCGATAAAAAAATGGAAAACATGACGAATGATCTAAAAGAAGACATGGAAGGATTGAAAAATTTGATACAACAAATGTTTCCTAATGGTGAAAAGATAGTAGAGGAAACTCATGATGATAACAAAGTAAATGTTAATTGTGATTTCATAAACTCTAATGTTGGCAGGCAGAACCACCATATTCCAAAAATGGATATGAGGAAGTTTGATGGAAAGGATCTTGTAACATGGATACTACAGATGGAGCAATATTTTGATCTCAATAATGTGCAAAAAACACAAAAGGTATGCATTGCAAATTTACATTTTGAACAAAATACATTTGTATGGTATCGATGGCTTTGCTCCCGTAAAAATTTTTTCACTTGGTCAATTTTTACGGAGGAAATGATAGCACATTATGAGTATACAAAGAGCAACACCTTCTTTAGCCAATCGATAAATCTCAAACAAAAGGGTTTAGTGGGGGAGCGCATTGAGGACTTCCAAAAATTGAATATAAGGGTAACTGATATTCCAGAGGAACACGGATTGATCTCTTCATAGGTACTTTAAAGGATAAAATCCAACATGAAGTTCGCATTTTGGAACCTGATTCATTGGAGAAGGCATTCAGGTTGGTAAGAAAAATTGAATGTAAAATTATGGCGACAAGGAAGCCTACCACTCACTTCTATAAAGAGGGAAGTTTTGCTACTCCTAGATTTCCACAACCTACAAGGTTGACACCACAACAATTGGAAGAAAAAAGAGAAAAAGGGCTTTGCTACAGTTGTGATAGCAAATACACTAAAGGTCATAAGTGTGCTGAGAGGAAATTATTTTACATAGATTGTGAAGAGGAAGAAGAAAATGAACAAGAAGAGGATATACACCAGGAACCAACCCTAGAAGAGGAAGAAATGGGTCTGACCATATCGTGTAATGCATTGGCAGGAATTAACACTCCTCAAACTCTCAAGATAGAAGGACATATCAAGAAGAAAAAGGTAATAGTGTTGATTGATTCAGGTAGTACCCATAATTTTATTCATTGTAAGGCAGCCAAGGAATTGAATTGTTTCCTATACCCAGCACCAGAATGTCAAGTGATGGTTGCAAATGGAGGAACTATAAATTTCTCTGGAAAATGCCATAATATCAAGCTAACCATGGGGGAATATGTATTGAATATTCCAATTTTTTCCATTCCTATGGGAGGGCTCTTGTTGTACTAGGAGTACAATGGTTACAATCCTTGGGGACAGTAGCTTTTAATTTTCAAGAAATTTCCTTGAAATTTTTTTCAGAAGGAAAGGAAGTCAAATTACGGGGTATTGCAGGGAAGCCGGGAAAGATAATAAGCTCTAATTTCGTGGCAAAGCTTCTAAAGAAAGAACAAAGAGGCATAATTGCACAATTATGCTCACTAGAAGTTCCGACATCAAAATCATCTATTTCTGCAGATCTCCAAAAATTCTTGGACAATCATTCCAAGGTTTTTGAAACTCCCAAAGGACCCCCACCTATTCGTGATCATGATCATGCTATTCATTTGATTCCAGGAATTGTTTCTCCAAATATCAAGCCTTATAGATATCCTTATGTCCAAAAGAGCGAAATTGAACGTATGATTGCAGAAATGTTAGAGGTGGGTATAATTCCACCTACTCAAAATTCTTTCTCTACTCTAGTAGTATTGGTACATAAGAAGGATGGATCATGACGCATGTGTCCGGATTATAGGGAGCTCAATAAGCTCACCATTAAAGATAAATTTCACATTCCTATGATTGATTAATTATTGGATGAATTACATGGAGAAATTTATTTTACCAAGTTGGATCTTCGTTTAGGATATCATCAAATTATAATGAAGACTGAAGATATTCCGAAAACAACATTTCGAACTCATGAGGTTCATTATGAATTTTTGGTCATGCCTTTTAGCCTTACCAATGCACCTTCTACATTTCAAGGGTTGATGAATTCCATTTTCAAACCCTTCCTTAGAAAATTTGTGCTAGTATTTTTTGATGATATACTAATCTACAGCAGGTCTTGGAAGGATCATGTTGAACATGTTGACAGGGTGCTCAAACTATTGCGGGAGAAACAATTATATGCAAAAAAATCCAAATGTTTCTTTGGAGTACAAGAGGTGGAATATCTGGGTCATATTGTATCTCACGAGGGTGTTAAAGTAGACCCTAACAAAATCAAAGCCATTAAGGAATGGAAAGTCCCCACAACCATAAAGCAGTTGTGAGGATTTCTCGGGTTAACAGGGTATTATCGCAAGTTTGTTAAGAATTATGGGAGAATAGCAGCACCTCTAACAACATTATTGAAGAAAGATGCATTTTCATGGACTCCTGAAGCAACTAAGGCCTTTGAACATCTTAAAGAGGCAATATGCCTAGCACCGGTCTTAGCTACGCCAGACTTCACAAAAACCTTTATTGTGGAATGTGATGCCTCAGGAAATGGAATTGGTGTTGTTTTAATGCAAGAAGGAAGACCCATTGCTTTTGAAAGTCGTCCAATCAAAGGAAAGTATTTACAGAAACCTATTTATGAGAAGGAAATGTTAGCAATACTGCATGCACTAAATAAATGGATAACTTACCTAATGGGAAGACACTTCAAGGTAAAAACTGATCATGATAGTCTTAAACACTTTTTGGAACAAAGACTATCTTCAGAAGAGTAGCAAAAATGGGTCACAAAGATGTTGGGTTGTGACTTTGAAATAATCTACAAAAAAGGAAAGCTTAATGTTGTTGCAGATGCACTCTCAAGAAAGAATGAAGAGGTGGAAGCATTGCTTTGTGCCATTTCTATTATCCAACCAGATTGGATAACCGAAGGAAGAGATGAATGGAAGAAGGACAAAGATGTATGGACACTCATTCAAAAGTTGCAGCAAGATCCTAGTACATCTGATACATTTAGTTGGAAAAATGATTCCTTATGGTACAAAAATCACTTATATCTTTGTAATAATTCCCAACTAAAACAAAAGATTCTTCTGGAATTGCACACTTCTCCTTTAGGAGGACACTCAGGATTTTTAAAAACTTACCACAGGGTGAAGAAAGAATTTTTTTGGGATGGCCTTAAATCTGATATTCAAAAGTTTGTGGCAGAATTTTTGGTTTTCCAGCAGAATAAAGTTGAGACAATTAAGACCTCGGGTCTTCTACAACCTTTATCCATTCCAAGTCAACGTTGGGAGGAGATTTCAATGGATTTTATCACAGGTTTACTTAAGTCTGAAGGAAGGAGTGTCATCATGGTGGTAGTTGATAGACTTACCAAGTATGCACACTTTTGTGCATTATCTCATCCATTTAAAGCAAGTACAGTTACTACTACATTTATGGACACAATTCAAAAGCTACATGGAAACCCAAGGGTTATTGTGAGCAACAGAGATCCCATTTTTACTGGAAATTTTTGGATGGAGTTATTTTCTTGTTTGGGTACTCAATTAGCTCATAGCTCATCTTATCATCCTCAATACGATGGTCAAACTGAGATAGTAAATAAATGTTTGGAAGGATATCTTCGTTGTTTTGTATCTGATAAACAAACACAATGGGTCAAGTGGTTACCTCTCGTTGAATGGTCGTATAACACTTCCTTCCATACTGCAGCAAAAATGACCCCATTTATGGCACGTTATGGATATCATCCACCATCCATCACATAATATTTAAGAGAAAATTCGAAGGTTAAAGCAGTGGAAGATCACATAGAGCATCAACAAGAAGTTCTCCAACTCTTAAAGGACAACCTGAATTTGGCACAAAACCGAATGCAACAACAGGAAGATAAGGATCGCAGCGAGAGAATTTTTGATGTAGGAGACTAGGAATTTTTACGGCTACAACCATACAAACAAATGTCCCTCAAGCAACCTAAGAAGGATAATAAATTATCGCCAAAGTACTATGGTCCTTACAAGGTGTTGCAAAATATTGGTACTATGGCATACAAATTGGAGCTTCCTGCTTCTTCGCGAGTGCATCCAGTTTTCCATGTTTCATGCATAAAGAAGGTTATAGGTGAAAATCTTCCAGTTCAAACAATATTGCCAAAACTTGATGAGGAAGGAAAAATCATATTGGAACCTGAAGCGGTCACGGAAACAAGAACTCGACAGCTACGGAATCGATCAATTTCAGAGTATCTCATCAAGTGGAAGAACTTACCCACTGAAGATTCTACATGGGAGGATGAGAATTTTATACAGAAGCACCCAGAGCTACTCAAGCGTTGAGGACAACACTTTTTGAAGGAGAGGGGCATGTTAGGTCCCTATATTACTAGTATAGTCCCTTATTGTTGTTAGTGTAACCCCCTTATTGTTATTATTGTACCCTTGTAACCCCCATATTGTTATTATTGTGCCCTTAAATTATTATTGTTAGGTAGGCTAGGATTACATTGTGGCCCCACTAGGATTACATTATGGTCCCATGGACTCCTATATATAGAAAGGAGGTTTTGTAATTTGTATCATCCAAGAATTTTTCATTCATGTAATGTATTGGAGGTTTCCCCCTCGAAGTGGCTTATTTCTAAGGCGTTGATATCTCTTTTCTTCTATTTTTGGAGCTAGTTTCACAACACCAGATCAATGGTATAATAGCGGTCTACTCTTTCTCAATCCTTATTTGCATGTCCCAAAAAAGGTTAGGGTATAAGGAGTTAAGGCTCGATCTGGTTGAACCTTTGCAAGATCAGCATTGCAAACCCTGACGAACACCCATGGAGGACAAAAATAAAGATGAGGGAGCAGGAGATGCTATCAAAATATTGCTCGAGGAGACCCTCTAGAAACAAAAGAATTCTATGATAGATAACTTTACCCATATTCTTCAATGATTGCCCACCGATGGCACATCTACATCCAACAGCCACTCTGGAGGCGCAACTCCTTTTAAGGTACAAGAAAAATTTGACATTCCCATATTTGAGGGCCAAATAGATGTAGACGTCATAGATAGATGATTGAATCTATTAGAAGGGTATTTCTCGGTTCATGAATTTTCCAACCAGGAAAATATTACTTTTTCACTCCTCAAAGCCACACCCCATGTCAAGGACTTATGGGAAACCTACTGTGAGAAAAAGGACGAGAGGGAACCCTCTCTGTTTTCGGCCACACCCACTTGGAATTATTTCTAAGATGCCATCAAGGAACAATATTATCCTGTGGGGAGCTATGAGGACAAGTACATACAATGGACTATGGTATGGCATCAAAGGGATCAAGATGTGCATCAGCTAACTAATATTTTCCATACCCTGCACACAAAATTGGGTATCAAATATTTAGAGAAAAATTTGGTGTCGAAGTACCGCAGTTTTCTGCACAGATACATTCAGGAGGAAATGGAGTTCCTCGACATCTCCTCTCTTGGTGCATCATACTGGTATGCTGCCAAGATTGAGAATAAGTTCAAATAGAAGAAGCGAGACTTTGGATCTATGAATAAAAAGCAATGGCAAGGTTTCCCAAAACCATAGAACAAAGGACAAATCCAAGGTGGGGTAGCCCAGGATAACCCGCCAAAGCCACAAGAAAAGAACAACACCGCGAAGACAAATAAGGATGTGGGAAAGTGGTGTGAGTTCCATAAGAGCTCCACTCACAACACAAGTGAGTGTCGGGCCAAGTAGTCACTGGTGGTCGAGCTGAAGGCTTCTGAATCAGATGCATGCTCCAATTCTGAATCATAACCCATCAGGGGGAGTGACAAATGGAAGAAAATTATCGATGCGGAGCCCAATGCCACCGTTGCCACCATGAAGATCTAGAAGGAGAAACTGGAAGATCAAGAGGAGGAGGATCACCTCTTCCATTCCCAGATGTGGGTAAAGGGTTCCCCATTGCAGTTCATTGTCAACAGCGCAAGCCAAAAGAACCTCATTTCAGCATAGGTCTTGAAGCAGCTGGGCCTTTCGACCACAACACAGCCACATTCGCACACCATTTGGTTGCTTCACGAAGGAAGAGATCTCCGCATCAGCCAACAATGTTGTCTTCCCTACAACGTCAAGCCCTTCACGGATGAGGTATTATGTTACATTGCGCCTCTTGATCTTTGTGATGTATTATTATGCCAATCATACTTGTGGAAGTGACATGTTTTGTATGAGTCCTGGCCTCATGCTTTTATTATTACTTTAGGAAATAAGTTGTACAGGATACCGAAGGTAGCACTGCCTACCACCATCTCTTTCATTACTGCAAAATAATGTAGTAAGCTCATTTCCAAAACCGGGAAATTTTTTTTCCTGATGATCTGCCCTCTGGGAAAGAGGAATATTTTGGTCACGACCTCCAAACAGGGCTCCTCTGCATGAAAAAAATAAATGGACAAGGTTGTGGAAGAGTACAAGGACATCTTCACCATGTTAGTGTCAGTATTTGCATCCTTCCATCAGTGATCAAAAATCCTATTTTCATATCATTTTAGGGGTCCCACTCAGAATATTTTCTATCATTCCACTAGGTCATGCAAAAAAATGGTCACTGATGGTAGCTCTAGTCCAAAAAACATCACTCTTGCTCAAATTTGATTACTTGTTGGCATAGTTTCATACCTTTCTAATTGTACACCATCCATAAAGTCAATATCAGTCATGTCATCTTGAAATTCAATCCTTCAAGGTCTCATTAGATCTTTTAGGGTTTTTCAAGGTTTCATTAGGTATTAGGGTTTCCAAGGTCCAATAAAAATTCATTTCCATTTCATAAGACCAACAAGTAAAGAGTGATCCAATAAACATCTCTTCATCATATGAAGATGATTTGTGAAGAAAATTTCTTGTTTCAGCATGTAATTTTGGTTTTCAGATGTAATTTTTAATTTTCATTATGTAATTTTATGTCATCAAAATGTAATAAATTCATGATTCCCAAGTTGCTAACTAAGATTTCCAACATGCCAAAGCATCAAAAATTTCAAATCAAAGAGTTCTCAAAGTCATCAGATGATCAATTTGTCAAATAAAAATTCAAGTACAAAGGTAAAAATTCAGAGTTTAAAGTGAAAGCGAAGAAAGAAAAATTGGGTCCCAAGGCCCAATTCATTCAAATCATAAAGTATAAAGAGCACCAAGACATCACAAAGGAACTCATTTTTCATTTCATCCATCGATCTTGCACTCCTCATAGCCAGAAAAGTCGATCTGAAGGGCCAGAGGCTGAGTTTTTCACCGGCGTTGCACTTTCAGAGGGTGGCGTTGAACTTAGAGAAGGAAATCCTACGTGTATTCTCCACTGGCGCTATTCTTCTAGGCAAGGCGCAATGCTTTTTCCTGATGCACTATAATTTTTCTCACTGACCCCTCCAGGCATAAAACCTCAACAAAAAAACCTCCAAATTCTCTCAAAATTTCAGCCAGTGCTTGTTACACACTTTGATAAGTAAGTACAATAGAATTTTTTCCTCTTTGCAATCCTAAAGAAAGATTTCATAATGTTTTTGTTTCTTAAGAAAAAATTGGCATTTTTCCTAAGACAAACCCTAGTTCTACTCATAATTCCAAAATTTATGCCCTAATACCCTACATTCCCTTCCCACACATCTAAAAACCCTATCCCTACCCTTACACTATCATTCCCAAATCCCTAAGTCCCTTTTCCTAAAAACCCTAACTCCTAGGCTTCTACATTCCTAGGCAACCCCTTCCCTAAATCTATAATTAAATTCTCATTTCCAACTCCCTTGATATTTTGACCTCCCATCACCTCCCACTATTCCCTATTCCCTTCCCCCATCTCACTATATTTTTCTAGAGCTATCCCTATTCCCTAGACCCATCTTCACTCCCCATTCCCATCTACCTTATCCCTAGGGTTTCTAGGCCACCAAAAAAGTATGGAGGAAGACAGAGAATATGTGGAAGAGGAGGGTAGACAGAGAGAAGAGAATAGAGAACAGAGAAGGCCTCACAAAGGAGGAAGAATCCTAAGACTGGAGCCCACCAACATAAATGAATTGAGGGCCTCTCTCATGTCTGTTAGTTTTTTTGAGTATGTAGGTTTCCTAGATTTTTGAAACATGATTCAAAGGGTCCTAAATCATCCCATGTTGAGTATAGTTTTCACTTCAAATCTCAGAGACAATCAGGTGACCCTTGCAGGTGTAAGCTTCAGTGCATCTACATTTTTCATTGCTGCTACCACAGGGATTCCAAACATGGGAGAGAAATAGTTTAAATCTAAGGATTTGGAGGATCAGTACTATGAACCATTCATTAAACCCAAATACAGGAATGAAAGGAGGAGGGTTTTCCCTTTCAGCTACCTTCTTGATAGGTAAGCACCCATAATGAAAATCATCATGAATTACTTCTCTTGTGAAGGGAGGTTTTCTAGGCTCTACACATACCACATTATACTGCTGATGCACTTCACAAGAGTGAGATTGATCAATATCCCATACTTTATTTTCAAGAGCATAGATAAAATGGCTTACATTGTGCAAAATAGATACTATCACCAAAAAATGAATAGCCTCTTTCACCACTCATTGATCAAAATCATTGTGCTCCATCACCTCGATCAAGTGGGAATATCATGGGACACCTTCATTGAAAATGACACATTCACTACTCCACAAGATCCACATGCTAAAGATTTACCTTCTTCATCTCACCCAGCTACATCTATGCCTCCACCTCACTCCACTTCACCTCACTCTACTTCACCTACTCCATCACCATCACCACCATCATCACCATTTTATGAGTAGGATGAGTCACCTAACATAGTTGAGGTCAGCAAGCCTAAATAGGGTGAAATAAAAATGTTGGCAAAGACATATCATAGAGGTTATAGGCAGGTGTTTTCCACACAGATTTTGGGAGGGGCCATGCCTTATTCACCAACAAATAAGTTACAAAAGAGAAAAAAAAATTATGGCAAAGGAAGATGTACATGAGGAAGCCATTCATGAGGAGGATGAACTCCATGAGACAGAGACATAATTTTACCTTGTTGATTTAGATGAGGAGCATGATGATGAGGCCTCCAAAATGATTATCAAGTAGAAGGATTCCCAAATTACGGAGCTTTAGACCAACTTATGAGCAGGAAAATGAGCAACTCAAGACCAAGCAGGCCATCATGGAGATTCAGCTTCTCAAGCAAAAAAGAGAAGAAAACAAGGAAAATGAATTGCTTTATGAGGCTTATGAAAGGTATGGTGAAAAAAATGAGGTATAAGAACAAGTGCCAAGAAGAAGACCTAGGACTAGAGGGCTGAAAATATTTCTAGAACTAGAGAGGCAAAAGGAGGTTGAGCTTGCTAATGAGCTCACTTTGAATGAACAGTTTTCCATCATTGTCAATGAGAACCGGGAGAAATGGCTTGAAGGGGCCAGCCAAAATCTTGAGAAGCTCTTGGAGAAGGAAAACAAGGATAATGACATATTTAGAAAGAGGGCCAAACACTACTTCAAGAAAAACCAAATTGCAAGCTCAAAGCTCAAAAAGGCCAAATCAAGGCTTGAAACCCTAACCAAGAAAAATGAAGGGGACAAGCTTCATATTCTTGTTGTGGCATCTCTCATTGCCTAATACACCTCATCAGCATCCCACAACATAAAATTTGAAGAATTTTTGGCAATTTTTGAAAATTTTGGAATTTTTTGTGTTTTTGCCAATTTTGCACAATGGCACTAGCAAAAGCACAGCACCCTATGCGCTACGCTTTTCCTAGGGACCTAAAATCGACAAACTTAAGGTACCATTAGATTTACAAGGAAATTTACAGTCAGTAAAACAACTTTGCAAAGTTTTTTTGGGTCAAAGAGGCAGAAAAAAGGTCAAAAAACACTCAAACAATGACCTTTATGCACTATTTTGGAGGTTGGTGCTGCGCTTTTGACCAATCTTGGGAGAATCCATTTTTGGAGGGTCAAATCAGCACCATTTTTTAAACCAAGCATATATATGGAAACTAGACTAGACAGGATTTCCAGTGAGATATCATGAGCTCAATTTGGACACATGGAACCCCCTCAAAATTGGAGCTGATGATGGCGCTACGCTTTTGACACATTTTCTCAGTTTGTTGATATTTCTCAATTTTCTCAATTTTTTCTAGTTTCACTTGGCAAATTGAGTTTTCATCTATGTAAATCAATTATGTAAATGTAATTATGGTTTTTTACACTTACATAGGGTAAATACATTAGATGAAAACTTTTGTTGATGATGTAATGAATCAGTTTCCAAAAAGTGAGGGATCAGTCAGTTTGACCTCCCTACACTCTAGGTATCAATTCAGTTTTCGGTGGAAATGCTCTTCCACTCAGGGATTTGACCCCTGAGCATGAAAGAATTTGTTTTGTGGTCTACACTATTGTACTTTTTGACTCATTTCCCAGGTTGGATGTTGTTGCATTGATCAGGGGCTGTAGTGTAATCAGTATTTGTTAGGAAATTAATGAAAATGTTGCAGTTATTCCTTTGGGATACCTACGGTATGGAAATTTAGCACTTTTTTTCTTATGTTTCATTATGTATGAATTTTTTGTTTCATGATCCATTTCATTTCTATGATATTCTAGTTTTCAAGTTGATAAACAGAATACATCTCTAATGCTATGTTTTGGGAAAATATTCATAGTATGTTCATCTTCTTCAGTTTAGAAAGAATTCATTCTTAGCCTTGCTCTTTCTAGCTCCTCATCAGTCTGATCCATCTCACCCTGAAGCCCTAAAGTGCTAGTTTTTCTACCTACCTTGCCTCATTGATTATCTACAACCTTAATCTTATTTTCCTGTTGTGACCAGCAACAACCCCCATTTTTTTATTTTATATTAGTAATAATACTAAATAAATGGGGACCCTTAGTTAAAAATCCAAAAAAATCAATTAGGATTTGTTTTCCTTTTCAAATAAAACTTTCTATCATAAACTTAGAGAAATCCCTTAGAAATAACCTCAAGAAACACTTAAGTTTATGATAGATTACAATAAAATTGTTCTTTAAACAAAATAGCGCATCCATCGCAAAATGGTATATATCTTTTGTAAAACTGAAAATGCGATTTTGCGATTTTGCGATAATGCGATCCCAAAAAGCCTATACAATAACATATTGGCTGCAGATCGCATAGTGCAGAAAAGAGAAATGTTAAACGAATATCTTTTGCGCTATTTACAATTTTGCGCTTTTGCGAGATTTGCGATGTGCGCTTTTGCGCTATTTCGCAATTTGCGCTTTTGCGCTATTTACAAAATTGTGATGGTTTCATTTTTCAATATTGCGATATTGCGACATTGCGATATTGCGATATTGCGTAGAAAATCGTAGATCGCAATGTCGCAGATTCATAAAAGCGCGTTGTTCAAAGAAATCTTCCCATATATCAATATCTTTTATGTGCTTTAATGATTGGATTAAATGAATGGATTGACAATTAATGGTAAATGAGATTTTGTTTTGATTGAAAGTCATTTCACGATATAATAATATATTTCATCCGCCTTTGCATTTAAAACAATCTCATCACCTTTCTCATGCCATTACTCTCATTTAACTCGTAAAACGCAGGCACGAACGAGCAAACGTCTATACAAAGCTTTCACAGAACATTATGGGTAAGAAGGAGAAGAGCTCGAATTCTGAAAACAAAGAAATGGCTTCACTGTATGCAGACACCACTTGCAATAAGGATGCCGGTATAACCACATGGGAAGGAATGTATAATTTGCTGGAAGAAGAAAATCTAGTGGTGATTAAAGTTGCGGCTACAGCAGGTTCCAGTAATACGTCTGAGGCAACTCTCAAAGAACTGGCTTGTTCATTTCTACATAGGATAGCGGCAAGGCCGAGGATTCTCCCGTATACGGACATGGTGAAATGGGTGCTGGACAGCACCGATATTTCAGACAGGCAATTTAGAACTCCATCTCAAGAGCTAATCGGGTCATTCACCACGGAAGATGTGAGGCTGATGTATAAGTTTCCGGAGCCTTAGGCAACTTATAATAAGCAATTCATGGAATATTTTGCCAGAGAACATGCAAATTTGTCAGAATGCACACAAGAGTGGACCAAAAGAGATGAGCCGTTGAAGAAAAACAAACAAGGTATGTACAGTACTGGTTTACTTACCTCTCCTTATTGTTTTGCTGCTGCCATGTTATGCAGGCTTTTTGGTAAGCCTGACATAAATATGATCTTGCCTGAATGGCTCCCTTTGTTGAATGCAGCCGTTAATTCTACAATTGTAGACTGGGCCAAAATCCTATCTGATAATTTGACCACTGCCATTTTTCACTACTGGTCCAAACGAAGTGTTTCTCAACGGATTTATCTGCCTTTTTATCTATCTGCTTATGTCATGGACGCTATCTGTTTTGTCTCTAAATTCCCTGTGATGGGTTGGCAATGGACTATCCATGATCCTTTGCCTATTCCTATGTACCATAAGGAACTATGGGAGTCTAAGTTTGTCCCCCATTTTTACCAAATTTTCCATGGTGTAATGCTGCCATTGTACAGAAAATTGCATAATAAGGATGCCCCAAGGTTATCCCCAGAAACAGAGGTCGACATTCTCCCCGTTGCGAGATGGTTTGGAGAAGAATTGTTCACTTATATTAGGGTTTTTGGAAGTTCTTCTTCCCCCCATGTTTTACCCCTATATGTTCCAGATAGACTTGTAGCTCGGGAGATTGCTTATCAGACCTGTGGCCAAGGAGGTTTAACAAAGGAATTAAAAGAGAAAAAGAAAGGCATTTGGCCACAATTTCTCGTAAAATGTGGAACATTTTCACTGTTTGATGTTGGTCACGCGTTCAAAGAAGTAGGCAACATTACATGCTTACAGTTGTTCAAATTTTCGAGAAGGTTATTTGACCCAAAAGATATTGTTAAGAATTTTACCATTGCAATCAGAGTAAGGGAATTTTCCGGGGAACAGGATCTTTTTGATGATATGTTCTAAACAAGAAGTTCATTTAAAGAAGTTTTGAATTCAGCTCAAATGCAGTTATCTCCAGAGGAATTCCAGGAATTCAAGCTTTACAGAGAGAGAAGACTAACTCCTATTCCTTTGGAAAATCTACGCTTAGAACCCGCAAGGGAGAAAACTCCTAGTGTTAGTCTTAATGGCAGTTCGAGTACAGATAAATCTAAGTCCAAATCTGACAGAGATACTTCTGAAAATTCCAATAAGTCTAATGAAAAGGAAGATAAAATTGAAGAATCATTGAAAGATTCTACGCAATCGAAAGAACTTCCTCAACAGCAAATTTTGACTTCTCAACAGACAAATTCTCCTCCAACCAATGTACAGCAGCAGCCAGTCACCATTGAGTTAGACAAAGAATGGGAAACCTTTAACCAATTGATTAATGTAGAAGGATAGGATGTACAGACCCCTGTACAAACAACCAAATTTTTCAGCACAGGAATAAGTAGCACAGCCACAGTAACTGAGCACATACCTATCACACCCTCCTCTGAAATTGTACTTAATGTAGTGGACATTCCTCCTCTAGATGTATTCTATAGCCCAAAATACAAAGCAGTAGTGAAGAAACAGAGAAAAAAGAGAAAGTTAGAAGGTGCAATTTCTACTGAAGCAGAACAACTAGATGTTTTGTGGAAGGATCCTTCCACAGAGCCTACTGAGAATCTTACTAAGTTATCTCAAATGACAGGGGCTTATGCTTCTGCGACAATTGACAAAGCATTTGAGATACAACTCTTGTTGAATGAAAAAGAAGAACAGATAAAAGTTCTACAACAGCAATTGCAACAGGTACAGGCCAATAATGAAGCACAATTGAAACTTGAAGAGTTACAACAACAACTTCAAGAAATGCAAATAAAACATCAAAAAAGCTTGGCTAATAAAGAAAAACAAATACAGATTATCCAAAATCAGCACAAAGATGATCCTAAGCTTCCAGAATTCATTTCAAAAACTATATCTTTAAACAATCAACTACTGCAACAAGAGGAAGTGTTATGCCAAAAGATCTTGCAATGGAATTCTTTTTGCCAAGAGAGTGATAAAATCACAAATCATGTCGTAGATTTACGAAATGATTATGATTTAATCAATGAAAAGATCAATGATTATTTGGTATGGCAGAAAACAGAAGAAGGAAGAAAAGCTGGTGCACCAATTATTAATGAAAACCATAAAGAAATACTTTTCAATAACTGGGATGCACAAATCAGAAGGGCAGAGAAGGCAGCAGAGGAGGCGGCTACAGCGGAAAACACTCTTACTGATTGTGTAAATGATAATTTACACAAAGCTAATTTGATTTCAGAAACTGTTCCAGGATATCCCCCACAGGCACATCAACTGCAAATAGAATGGAGGCAAAAGGCAGAAGAAAGAGAAAAATCAATTCAAGGGCTGACAAGATTAAATTGGGACTCATACTGGACATACTTAGTGAAGCCACACAGTCATCACGATGCGCTTAATTGTATCATCAATTCTACAGAGAAGATTGCGCCTACACTTTCCGACTCTGTCTTTTCAGGACAGTTGAATTCTGAAGTCGGCCAACCACATCTTCTCAAAACTATGCTAGATGCCTGCAAGTTTAAAGATCAATTTCATAGATAGTTAGATTTAGTTTTAATTTTACTGTATTTTAGCCTAGGAAAAGGACGGTCATTAAACCGAATCCTTAATTTTTGTAATAGACTATTTTTAGATTTAGCTAAGTAGTATTTAAACCCTTCTCATGCATTTAGAGAAAGGTCCTGGATCTTAATATTTTTGACTTGGAGATTACATTTCTGTACTCCACTGTCTTATATATTTTTAAAAGGATCACATCTGGTGATTTTTATGCGGAATTATCTTTGAAGTGTTGCATTTCTGTACCTTGGAATTTGATTTTGCATCAGAATTACTGGATTAGAGTATCAGATTTCATTTGAAAGTCTTCAAGATGAATGAGGTATTTCTATCTGTTCACTGTTGATTTCTTTTGCCTTATGATATTCGCTTTAAAATTTGCTATCATTTATATATATTTGGTTTTCACAACGTTTCTTTTTATATATCATTTCTGAGTATAATTGAAACGTTATCTTTCATAAGTATATGTAGATGATATGTTATGATGAATGCAATATGTTAATACAACTCTGTTTAATTTCTTAAACAGAGTTATCTTTATTTTTTTCTACACGTTTCAATTTAAATGATAATACATTTTCATGGTTATTATTAAATTGGAATAATCTTAAGTTGTATTCACATATAATTGCCTGGGTTAGTGTTAGAATTTCTTTATCCGTATTTAGTTTAAATTAGATAGTTTTATTTCAGTCAATTTAGTCCCATTTCCACCCATCCAAATCAACCCATCACCAACCTATTAGTTATAAAGAAATTGGTCCTTTAAATCCAGTCGGAGCCACCATACCAAACGGAAAAGGAGTTGCCCTAAGGTCCCGACCGGGTGGTTTTCCCCAATGTTTGAAGCAGAGATTTTCTAGGCTTCAACATTTTTGGCGCTAGAAGGAGGGCTTGAGCTATGAATGGCAAGTAAATCTTTACCCACAAGCCATTCTGAGAGCAAAATACCCTCATCAACTTCTTCAATTTCTTCTGAAATATAAAATCCTATAGAAGAAATTGCGAAGAATATTCATACACCCACTACCAAAATCTCAAAACATTCAGACAATCAAAATCCTGAGTCTCCTGAAGTTCAAGATTTAATTCATAAATTGAAAGGATTCTAATTATCTCTAGATGAGTCTGAAATATCTGAAGGTAGTGTAACTTAAAAATTTGTTTCTTCTAAACCTCTTACTAGGCTTCAAAGTGAAAAACTTGGTATTTCTCTGAAATAATTCCCTTTACCTAGTAGATTCAAGACAAGAAAAACTCAATCGGAATCAGTAAGTGATATAAGTTCTTCATCTCATATTCAATTACCTGTTTACGAAATCCCAACTCAACAAAGTACAGTTGTTTCCACATCATCTCCTCAATCATCATCTACTCAATCATCATCAATCTCAACATCATCTATTCCAACAACTTCTATTCAAACACCACCAGCTTCTACTACTCCTCCAATAGTTGTTCCAATAATGGCTAGACCATGGGCTACTCCAGGGGCTGTCAACATGCCTGCACCTTTACATGACTTACCTGACAATCCTGGAAAATGGCTGCCAAAGTTTAGTCCAGATCTTAACATTCAAGCTGAAGAACATATCAATAACTTTATGCTGGCTATAAATTTGAATGGAGTCACACATGAAGATGTTGTAGTCAGACTATTCCCTTATACTCTTCAAGGAGAAGTAGGATCCTGGTATTTTTCATTACCTTCAGGATCCATAACAAGTTGGGCCATTTTTGCAGATCATTTTTTAACCAAATTTGGAGATAACATATCAATAGCTACTTTAATCAACGATCTCTCAAATTTGAAAGAAAAACCCAAGGAACCCATTAAAGATTTCAACGCTAGATTCAACAAACTCTTGAATAAAATTCACACAGATTTAAGGCCTAGTGAACAAGTCAGAAGTGAATGGTACATAACTGCCTTACCCTCAAATATAGAAATTTTTGTAGATAGATCTGCAAAACCTACATTAGCCGAAAATATGAAGGAGGCTATTGCAGTAGAAAAATGAATTATTTCTCTAGAAAAGAAAAATGCTATTGAGGAAAGGAAATCAAAGAAAGTTAGCTTCAAAGATGATTCAAAGAAAAAGACCAAAGACCCATACGATATGGAAGGTTTATAGAAAGTCCTTAAAACCATGTCAAATGAAATGGTTGAAATTAAAAAACAAGTAGCTGAAACTTCTACTAAAAAACCATTCCGAAATTTCAGAAGAAACCAAGTTGAATCTAAACCTCCTAATGCAATCTCTAATGCAGAATCAGAAGAAGAGGAAGAAGAAGAAGATACGTCTTTAGTATCAGATGAGGAAGATGAGAATGAAGAAATAGTTGAATTGCATGGAATGTGAGATTTTATTCTCCCTAATTCTGATAGTGAGGTAGAACAAGAAGCTATTCCTGTAAGTACTAGGAGTAAATCTACATCAAAGCCTATACAAACAGCTCCTAAAAAGAAAATTACAACTCCAAGTACCAAAGACAAATCCCCTGCAAAGAAAACTTCTCCATTACCTACTCAAAATCAGCCTTCTTCTTCTAATCCTCCCACATCAACAACAAAGACTTTAGTAGTGTCAGATCCTATGGAGTATAACATTGTTGAAGACATGAAAAAGATTAAAGCCAACATTTCCTTACATGAACTCAGCAAACTAAAACACCAGCAGAAGTTGCTATTGAAAGAATTAAACGCTACACCAATTGCTCCTTTACCAAGTGGTGTAGTTGCAAAAGTAGCTAGGGGAGCTGGTAAGCCACCAGATAAGGTAGATGCTACTGATACAGTGCTCATTGGAGAAAAATCAAATTCCCAAACTCCTCCTTTTCTTTTGACTTATGAAATTTACAATAAAAATCTGCATAATTGTTTAATTGATTCTGGAGCATCCTCTAATATAATGCCTACTTCTGTTTGTGCAAAATTGAATATCGAACCACAGAAATCGACAGTTCATATTGTTCAATTGGATCGCTCTAAAGTTCAAGTTGTAGGAGAAATCAATTCAGTTACTATCAGATTAGCTTCCGATCCTAAGATTGTCCAAAGAATTGATATTTTGATTGCTGATACTCCTGAATTCTATGGATTAATTTTAAGCAGGAACTAGTCTGCGAAGCTTAATGGTTATATCTCAACTGATTATTCACATATGTGGCTTCCCTACAAAGGGAAACCAATTCAAATCAAAGTTGAACGAGAAAAACATATGACACACACTGTCACTGAATTTGAACAACCTAATGAGCCTGTGGCATTCAACAAAAATATCCTTGGAGGATATTCTGCTAAGTCATTTCTTGGAAACTTCAAAGCACCTCAATCACCTTTTTCTGTAAATACTTTTGTTTCTCAAATAGAAAATTTTTCACAATCTGATTCTTCCATAATTGTAAATACTTTTGATGTAATTATAGATAAGTCAATAGATAAATCATTATTTTGGTCGTTATATTTTGATGGATCAAAGTCCAGTGATGGAGCTGGAGCAGGATGCATCTTAATTGATCCATTTGGAGAGAAAACCATGCTGTCATGTAGGTTAGAATTCGAGTGTACAAAAAATACCGCAGAATATGAAGCCTTGGTTCAAGGACTTTATAAAGCTATAGGGTTAGACGTTAAATACTTGAAGGTCTTTGGTGATTCCGAAATTGTCATAAAACAAGTTAGGAATACTATTCATTGCCTTTCAGGACATCTTAAACACTATCAAACCCTAGTACAAGATCTTACCACTCATTTTTTAGCATTAAATATTTCTCCTATTCCTAAGAATCAAAATACATCAGCTGACTTGTTAGCTAATGTTGCATCTAAACTCCTTCCTGCTGAATATTGCAGTCCTGATAGGTTTTCCATAGAATTGATTTTTCGACCATCTGTCCTAAATAACGTCACAAATTGGAGAGTTTTCTATCATGATCAAGATATTTTAAATTTCATGACTTCAGAGAAATCATATGATGAGCAAATTATTGATGAGAATGATCATGATTTACAAATTGCTTCAAAAGGTAATGAAAATCCCATTCCAAAATCTGTTGTTAAATTAGAAGAATTATATGATATTAAAGACAGATTCAAGAAAGTCACTAATACTAAACTTCAAAGTTCCACTTTGAAGTTTGAATTAGTAAATCTTGGTTCTGATTCTAAACCTCAAAACGTTAATTTAGGACTCAATTTAACACCAGAGGAAAGGAATGCTTTCATTAAACTCTTGAACAAATATAAAAACGTTTTTGCTTGGAATTATGATGATTTAAAAACGTATGATACTTTGGTTATTCAACACACAATTCCAATGCTTCCTGATATTAAACCTGTTCAACAAAATTTAAGGAAGGTTCATCCAAATCTCGAAGGACAAATCAAATCAGAACTTAATAAAATTTTAAAAGCCAAAATCATTTTTCTTGTAAGGCACTCCAATTGGGTTTCCAATATGGTACCTGTAAGGAAGAAGAATGGTGATATAAGAATCTGTATTGATTTCAAAAATTTAAACAAGGCATGTTTAAAAGACAATTTCCCATTGCCAACCATGGAACATATATTTCAAAAGGTAGCTGGTTCTGAACTTATGTCCTTTCTTGATGGATTTTCAGGCTATAATCAAGTCTTAGTCCATCTAGATGACAGATTGAAAACAACTTTCAGAACAAAATGGGGAACTTATGCTTATCAAAAAATTCCTTTTGGTCTAATAAATGCAGGAGCAACTTTCCAAAGAGCCATGGACATAGCATTTAAAGTTCTGATCAATAAGTCAGTTGTTGTTTATCTTGATGACATAATAGTATTTTCAAAAAAGAGAGCCAATCATCTACATGATTTAAAGCAAATATTTGAAAGATGTAGAAGGTTTGGTATTTCCTTAAATCCAAAGAAATCTTTCTTTGCTTTGGATGAAGGAAAACTCTTAGGATTTGTTGTGTCAAAAGATGGTATATATATTGATCCAGATAGAGTGAAAGAAATTTCTGATATTTCTTTACCTCATAACAAAAAATCCATGCAATCATTTCTTGGGCAAATCAATTTTGTAAAAAGATTCATTCCTGATTTTTCTTTAATTGTTTTACCTATGCAAAATATGATCAAGAAGAATTCAGTATTCAAATGGGGGCATAAAGAGAAAGAAGCCTTTGAGGCAATCAAACAAGCGATCATTAATGCACCAGCATTGAATACCCCGGATTTTTCTAAAGATTTTACTTTGTATATTATGGCCACAGAAACATCTTATGCAGCTATTTTAACACAGCTCAATGATCAGAAAATTGATGCACCAATTTCTTTCTTTAGCTCAAATCTACAAGGAGCTGAGCTTAATTATTCCGATGTTGAAAAACAAGCCTTTGCTATGTTTAAATCAATCAAACATTTTAGACCTTTTCTCTTGAAAACACATACAAAAATCATTGTCCCATTTTCTGCAGTGAGGCAATTATTAATTCAAAAATAAGTAGGAGAAAAGAGAGCTAACTGGGTAACAGCCTTGCAAGAATATGATATTGATATTAAACCAGCTAAGATTGTTAGAGGACAAGGTTTTTGCAGATTATTGGCAGGAGCTCATAACATACCAGAAAATTAAGATTCAAATCAAGATATTCAAGTAAGTCAGATAAGTGTTACAGATTCTGAATCTCAGTATGCTGATCTTATCTATTACTTGAAAAATGGGTATGCTCCTTCTAATCTCAGTTATAAGAGTAAACGCACTTTAAGGTTAAAGGCTATTAAATATGAGATCATTGATAATGTGTTATTCAGAAAAAATTATGATTCAATCTTATTAAGATGTCTTGAAAAGACTGAAGCTGAAAAGGTTTTGCAGGAATTGCATAATGGACCAGCAGGAGGTCATTTTGGAGGTGATACCACAGCTCACAAAATAATTCGTGCTGGTTATTACTGGCCTACCCTTTTTAAAGATACGCATGATTACGTAAGGAAGTGCAGGATTTGTCAAACTGCAAGTGGAAGACAAAGGAAACCAGCTTTTCCTTTGCAACCAGTGACTATTGAGCAACCATTCGAACAATGGGGACTTGACATTATTGGTGAGATAATACCTCATTTTTCCAAACAACACAAGTACATCCTTACTGCAACTGATTACTTTACAAAATGGGTAGAAGCAATCCCTTTGAAGGTAGCCAATTCTGATGCAATTATTGATTTCATAGATCAATTCATCATAACCAGGTTTGGTATACCTAACGCTCTTGTCTTTGATAATGCATCTTATTTTTCTGGAAATAGTTTAATAGAATTTGCAGTCAAAAGAGGTTTTAAATTAAAATATTCAGCTAATTATTATCCACAAGGTAATGGTTTGGCTGAATCCACTAACAAAAATCTTATCAAAATCATTAAAAGGACCATTGATCAAAATCAAAATAATTGGCACTAGTCTTTAATATTTGCATTATGGGTTGATCGTATCACTGAAAAAGCTTCAATAGGAACTTCACCTTTCAATTTAGTTTATGGAAAAGAAGTTGTGATACCATCAAATTTAACTCTTCCATCATTAGCCCTAGTGCAATTTATTAAAGAAAATCCTTCTTCATCCATTCAATTGAGATATGATCAAATCCTTAAACTAGAAGAAGATAGAGATAAAGCAAAAATTATTCATGAAAAACATCAACAACTTGTAAAATCTTCTTTTGATGCAAGTTCTACCGGCTCAAAATTTTTGTCAATTGGTGATCTTGTTTTGAAATGGGATAAAGCACACGAAGAAAAAGGTAAACATACCAAGTTTCAGAAAATGTGGCTTGGACCATTTCAGATCGTTGAAAAGATAGGCTCAAATAAATTCATACTCCAAGATCTAACAGGTAAGAGAGAATCTCTTCCTGTAAATGGGCTTATCTTGAAGAAATTCTTTTCATAAGGAGGTAACCCCTTCTTAAGCTGTACATATTCCTTTCTGCAAAGTTTTTGATTGTTTTTGCAAATAAAGGTTGTTAATAAGTCTATAATTGACTATTTACTATTTAGGAAAATTTCTTAGGAAAAATATTATAAATATTTATTTTGTGTAAATAAGAATTTTTAAAGAGATGATCACAGTTTTTGGATAGTTTAAAATAAGATGTTAAACTTTGAAAGATTATTTCAATCATTTGCATGATCTTTTGAAAACTTGAGGAGAATGTAAATCATTATAAGTTTATTAAGCAGAGAAAGGTTATCTATAAAAGTAAAGATTTTTCAAAGTCTTGGTACTCAAAAAACTCTGAAAATTGTCATCCATTGACTCTTAAGGATAAAACTATTTCACCCCATCCATTTAAGTTGTGATTTTTTAGAATGAAATTCTAATAAATTTGAAAATTTTAAAGATAAGAGGTCTCATTATGAGCCGACTTAACATGTTCATAAGGAGTAATAAAACTGACATTACCAATACTGCATACCAAAACAGGGTAATGGCTTATAAATATAAGACAAGGGGTCTCATCACGAGCCAGCTTGTTCATTTTAATTATAACTAGTGAATGGCATTGTTATTAACTGGCTACCAAACCAGAACAATGGCTCTTAAAAATAAAAAATAAGTAAAAGACAAAAACATGAGATAATAGGTCTTATGAGTTTATCTTTTAAAAAGTCATAATTTTAGTTGGATGGGACAATGAATGGTTAATGGTTTAAAGGTAACCCTGTCGAGACTATGAACGTTTGCAGGCAGCAGAGGCAATACCTATGGCAATAGAGTATATTATAAAACCAAAACTTGAAGAAATCCACTTACTTCATTATTAACACCAATTAAAGCTTGAGATAACCCAAAAATGTTTTTATTCTTAAGGAATTAGAAATAAATTGTGAATGATTTTTATTTCTTTTTCATAAGTTAGATTTTATTTAAAATATCTTAAGATAATTTTCATTATCTTTAAAAATCTTTATTTACTATAAATATAGTGTTCATTTTATTTTTTCAGAGATAACTGTTTCTTTCAGTGAATCGCCAATTGTTGTGACCAGCAACAACCCCCCTTTTTTTATTTTATATTAATAATAATACTAAATAAATGGGGACCCTTAGTTAAAAATCCAAAAAAATCAATTAGGATTTGTTTTCCTTTTCAAATAAAACTTTCTATCATAAACTTAGAGAAATCCCTTAGAAAGAACCTTAAGAAACACTTAAGTTTATGATAGATTACAATAAAATTGTTCTTTAAACAAAATAGTGCATCCATCGCAAAATGGTATATATCTTTTATAAAACTGAAAATGCGATTTTGCGATTTTGCGATAATGCGATCCCAAAAAGCCTATACAATAAACATATTGGTCGCAGATCGCATAGCGCAGAAAACAGAAATGTTAAACGAATACCTTTTGTGCTATTTACAATTTTGCGCTTTTGCGAGATTTGCGATGTGCGCTTTTGCGCTATTTCACAATTTGCGCTTTTGCGCTATTTATAAAATTGCGATGGTTTCATTTTGCGATATTGCGATATTGCGATATTGCGCAGCAAATCGCAGATCGCAATGTCGCAGATTCATAAAGGCGCATTGTTCAAAGACAATCTTCCCATATATCAATATTTGTTATGCGCTTTAATGATTGGATTAAATGATTGGATTGACAATTAATGGTAAATGAGATTTTTTTTTGATTGAAAGTCATTTCACATTAAAATAATATATTCATCCGCCTTTGCATTTAAAACAGTCTCATCACCTTTCTCATGCCATTACTCTCATTTAACTCGTAAAACGCAGGCACGAAGGAGCAAACGTCTATACAAAGCTTTCACAAAACATTATGGGTAAGAAGGAGAAGAGCTCGAATTCTGAAAACAGAGAAATGGCTTCACTATATGCAGACACCGCTTGCAATAAGGATGCCGGTATAACCACATGGGAAGGAATGTTTAATTTGCTAGAAGAAGAAAATCCTGTGGTGTTGAAAGTTGCGGCTACAACAGGTTCTAGTAATACGTCTGAGGCAACTCTCAAAGAACTGGCTTGTTCATTTCTGCATAGGATAGCGGCAAGGCCAAGGATTCTCCCATATACGGACATGGTGAAATGGGTGCTGGACAACACCGATATTTCAGACAGGCAATTTAGAACTCCATCTCAAGAGCTAATCGGGTCATTCACCACGAAAGATTTGAGGCTGATGTATAGGTTGCCGGAACCTCAGGTGACTTATAATAAGCAATTCATGGAAGATTTTTCCAGAGAACATGCGAATTTGTCAGAATGCACACAGGAGTGGACCAAAAGAGATGAACCGTTGAAGAAAAACAAACACGGTATGTACAGTACTGGTTCACTTACCTCTCCTTATTGTTTTGTTGTTGCCATGTTATGCAGGCTTTTTGGAAAGCCTGACATAAATATGATCTTGCCTGAATGGCTCCCTTTATTGAATGTTGCCGTTAATTCTACAATTGTAGATTGGGCCAAAATCTTATCTGATAATTTGACCACTGCTATTTTTCACTACCGGTCCAAACGAAATGTTTCTCAGCGGATTTATCCGCCTTTTTATTTATCTGCTTATGTCATGGACGCTATCTGTTTTGTCTCTAAATTCCCTGTGATGGGTTGGCAATGGACTATCCACGATCCTTTGCCTATTCATGTATACCATAAGGAACTATGGGAGTCTAAGTTTGTCCCCCATTTTTACCAAATTTGCCATGGTGTAATGCTGCCATTGTACAGAACATTGCATAATAAGGATGCCCCAAGGTTATCCCCAGAAACAGAGGTCGACATTCTCCCCGTCGCGAGATGGTTTGGAGAAGAATTGTTCACTTATGTTAGGGTTTTCAGAAGTTCTGCTTCCCCCCATGTTTTACCCCTATATGTTCCAGATAGACTTGTAGCTCGGGAGATTGCCTATCAGACCTGTGGCCAAGGAGGTCTAACAAAGGAATTAAAAGAGAAAAAGAAAGGCATTTGGCCACAATTTCCCGTAAACTGTGGAACATTTTCACTGTTTGATGTTGGGCATGCATTCAAAGAAGTAAGCAACATTACATGCTTACAATTGTTCAAATTTTCAAGAAGGTTATTTGACCCAAATAATATTGTTAAGAATTTTACCAATGCAATCAGAGTAAGGGAATTTTCCAGGGAACAGGATCTTTTTGATGATATGTTCCAAACAAGAAGTTCATTTAAAGAATTTTTGAGTTCAGCTAAAATGCAGTTATCTCCAGAGGAATTCCAGGAATTCAAACTTTACAGAGAAAGAAGACTAACTGATATTCCTTTGGAAAATCTACGCTTGGAACCCGCAAGGGAACAAACTCCTAGTGTTAGTCTTAACGAAAGTTCAAGTAATGATAAATCTAAGTCAAAATCTAACAGAGAGACTTCTGAACATTCCAATAAGTCTAATGAAAAGGAAGACAAAATTGAAGAATCAGTGAAAGATTCTGCGCAATCAAAAGAACTTCCTCAATAGCAAATTTTGACTTCTCAACAGAAAAATCCTCCTCCAACCAATGTACAGCAATATCCAGTCACCATTGAGTTAGACAAAGAATGGGAAAGTTTTAACCACTTGATTAATGTAGAAGGACAGAATGTACAGACCCCTGTACAAACAACCAAAGTTTTGAGCATAGGAATAAGTAGCACAGCCACAGTAACTGAGCACATACCTATCACACCCTCCTCTAAAATTTTACTTAATGTAGAGGACATTCCTCCTATAGATGTATTCTATAGCCCAAAATACAAAGCAGTAGTGAAGAAACAGAGAAAAAAGAGAAAGTTAGAAGGTGCAATTGCTACTGAAGCAGAACAACTAGATGTCTTGTGGAAGGATCCTTCCACAGAGCCTACTGAGAATCTGTTGTATGGTACAACAACCCCCATTTTTAACTTGTTCACATCAAATAATGGGGACCCTTTCTATAAAATTTTGGCTAAGCACCTTTTAGGATTTTTATTAAGTCAATTATCTTATGATTTTGTTAATTTTTCATTTTCTTTAGATTCTTGTTTTGATTGCTTGGTTGAAATCGATTTTTTATAAGCTTCCTATTAACGCTTGTTTCGTCTCATTTGGTGAACCGGTTTGTAAATAGCACTCCTTTGAATTCTAATCAGTTATGTCGCCTGGGTTAAAAAATTGCGGAGTTTAATAATGCGTTTAGTTTAAATATTAACCCCTAGATTTGTTATTACTAACAATTTTTATTTTTACTTATACATCCAAATCATAAAGCATCGGGATTTCGATAATTTACTTCAATTTTCAAATAAATCTAAACTCGAAAAATCCGAAAAATAGTAAATGACAAAGTGGCTGTAATTTAGATAGGCAAATCATCATCTTAGACAAATTCATAATCTAAACTAATTTTTAACATTAAATTTTGAATTAATTAAATTAATTATTATATTAAATATAATTTAATTTAATTAAATTAAAAAATTTATATTAAAAACAAATATATAAAAACAAAAAACATAATAAAATAAAATAAATAAAATAAAAAATTTCATCGCATCGGAGAAATGCATCGGGTGTATCTTTTAAAAACTCCGATTGAGTCACATTTAATTCTTCCAATGCGATGCGCTCTTTTAATTATCCCCGATGCGATGAGCGCTTTTAATCCCCGATGCGATGAAGTTCACGTTAATGGTAGGTACTATCATGTTAATGTTATATGAAGTCTTAGTGGTGGATAACATTAGTTTTACGTTAGTGTTTGTTAGTGTTAACGTTAGTTTATTATAAGTATTTGTTAGTATTAATTTAAGTGGTATGTTAGTTGTTAGTTTAGTTTTATATTAAGTGTAGTGTTAATATAGTATTAATGTAATATTAGTATAGTAGAGTGTTAGTATATGTTAGTTTAATATTATTTTAATGGTAGTTTAGTTTTAATTTAATATTAGATTTAATATTTAATATCTAAAATAATTAATTTTAAATTAATTAAATTAATTAATATGTAGAATATAATTAATTTAATTAGATTTATTATTATTTAGATTAATATGTTTATAAATAGTTAATTATATTAATTAGTTAGATTAATATTTAATTAGTTTAATTTATAACTAGCAATTAAATTAGAATTAATTATTAGTTAATTGTAGGCTAATTTAGAATTAAATTTTTTAATTTAAATTCTCATTTTTTTTAGCCCAGCAACAAAGTTTCCAGATTTATATCAGATTTGACTTATCAACTTTGGAGGCTCATAGATTGAGTTTTACTTGGCCAAATGAGGCCCAGGACGGCTCATTGGAAAGAGAAAATCAAGGAGAACATTTATGAGGAGGTTTCAATAACAAATTTGATCATTTATTGGGTCAAAAATCAGGCAGAAGATCAAGCTCCGAATTTCTAAAAATAAAATCAATTTTCTGAGTTTTGTTTTCTTCATTTTCATTTGCCCAGCCTCTTCTAATTACATATTCATGATTCAATATTATCCTTGGTTAATTAAGATCGTTATAAATATCAATAAGAAGCTCAAATTTCTTTTTTATTTATTTAAATAGAATTTGATTGGATTTGTTTTAATGTTAGAAATAATATTTGGATTTTATTGTTGCATCTTAATTCATTTTAATTTCTTTTTGCAGGAAAAAACAATAGAAGGGATATTGAAGAAAAATATTTCAATCAATGAGAAGACTCCAACAATTAAAGATTGGAATTTTTGAGCAATTAAAGTTGGATTGGGCAGATTTTTCTTCAACAAACTCTATTCTAAAAATACTTTTGGAAGGATTATAAATTGCAGATTGCAAAATGTAAAAAGGGCTGCTCTCCTCTGCAATTCCAGACTTCTAAAAGCATTTCTGTTATAGGAATTTAGAGTTGTAGATGGGGGAGGAGAGAAAGTTTCAGATCTGAACATTAATGAGGTTTTATTCTTTATATCTTGAATTATGCATGATGGGCAGAGTTTGCATTTCTGCAGCTCTAGTCTTGAAAGCAGAAATTCAAGTAATGTAAAGTACTGTTAGAGACCAAGATCAGATAAGCAGATTCAATTAACTGGTATTTTTGGCATTTCTGTATCAAATACCAGTTTCATTTTTATTTTAATAAAATTGTTGTTTCATTTTATTCATGTTTTGGAATTTCTGTTGATATGGATAATTTGTCTCAAATTGTTATGTATCTCTGCTCTTATGAATTAAACTCTGATTTCTGAGTAACCATTACTTAGAAATCTGTCTTATAACACTGATTTATTAAATAGTAATGTGTTGTGAATTTCTTCCACATGTTATTGTTTAATTATTAGTTTGATTAATATGATAATCGATATCATTTTTGTGAATTTCTTCCGAAAGTGTTGTTGATTTATTATTTTAGTCAAATGGTCTCAATAGAATATGTTTTGGTACTCACAAATGTGAGCTAATTGAATTTCTTTGTTAGCTTAACATTAATTTAAAACTAGACATATTTTAATTCTCATTATTTAATTATCTTGCTCTTAGTTGGGTTAGATTTATATCTACCTAACTGAGATATGATTTAGATTAGTTTCTTTTTCTTGCATTATAGAATAAGTTTGCATTTAGATTAATTTCTATTTTCTTTTAAGTCCTCTCCTCAAAGAGGCAAAATCTTAGTTGTGGTTTGGCTGAACCCAAATCAGCTTAAGGGTCATTCTCTTGCCTGATCAGCAAGAAGAATTGATCTGATATCCTTGTCTATTGGTAGTTAACGATACATCGTAAACCAATAGCGATAGGGAAAAGGTAACTGGACCTAGTTAAACCAGTCGGAGCCACTATCATAAACGGAAAAGGAGCTGCTTTAAGGTCCGGACCGGGTGGTTATCCCCCAATGTTGTAGCGGCGATTTTCGAGGCTTCAACATTTTTGGCGCTAGAAGGAGGGCCTGAGATTTGTTTTACTTTGGAGTCTTTGAATTCTAATATTTCATTTTTATTACAATGGCTCATTTAAAACTTCCAATTTGGAGTTGTATACATGGACGTGCATCTTCCAATACTCCTCCCGAAGTGGTAAGACTCTTGTCTCAGGTAAAGTTTAATGGTGAGAAAAATTCTTCTGCTTTTAATCATGTCCTTCAATTTATTCAAAATGTTTTAAATTATGATTTTCAAGGAATTGATGAAGGCATCTTATGCAGACTTTTTACTCTCACATTTGCGGCAAAAGCTAGAAACTGGTGTAGAACTCTTCCGGTTGCCTCAATTCATAGTTGGGATCAATTTGTTACAATTTTTGTTTGTAAATTTGACCGCTATGATTATGATCAGGTATGTGATGAAATTGAATATCTACGAAATGAAAATGAGTCTGTTAGAGATTTTAATATTCGATTTCATTTGAATTGTTTAAAATTTAATTTCAAAGATGAACCTACGGAAGAAGAATCATTAGATTGGTTTGAACATATTTGCTCTCTTCCTCCCATTCCTGGTCTATATGAAATTAGTTCAAACTTTGTTCCATCCTCTTCTAACATAAATAAGAATTCTAATTTGGGTGTGCAAATAAATTGTGATGAAGAGGTTTTACCAAGCTTGGAAAATATTTCTAATCAAATACAAGAAGACAATAGCAGCAATTTTGGAGAAAGAGCCGCCTTGAAATCTGAAAGCTACTTTGAGGTAAATTCAGAAAATCAAAATCAGCAAGTGCAAGCAACAATCAAAGTAAATAAAAGCATGCAAACTGTTGTACAAATTTCTGAATCTTTTCATGATGAGCAAATGCTGAAATCAGAGCAGCAAAGTAATCTTCTTCAAAAAAGCATGAGTGCGCAAAGGAATGATTTAGAATCTGAAATTTACAATGAGCATAATGTACAAGAATTCTCAAACAGAAACATTTTTAAATGCATTATTTCAGATTCACATTTTTTCCTTTATCCTGATATTTTTAATGATGGTAATTTTTCCCCTCTTGGTGTTAATGATATTGCAGAAAATAAAGAGGATGATCTAAATGAATTACCAATAAATTTTTATCAAGATAGAGAAATAATTATTGATCATTCTTTTGCCATTAATAAACATAAATTTTTTATTCCTCCTTGCTTTGATAATTTGGACGAGATCGAAGGGAATTCTAGAGAATATTGTGAAGTCATTTATGATAATTATTCTGACATAAAGGATGATGATTTCTGTTCTTCTCAAGAGAATCCTCATGATAAAATTCAAATAACATCTGTGAATGAGGAACATTTCAATTTAGAAATTATTCCAACCAATCCTCATTTTAAAGCAGCAAATTATCTTCATGATTTCACCATCCGGGAAAACATTCCAATTTATGATTCATATCATGATCAAACTCTCATTCCTGCTCATAATCATAATTCTCTTTCTAATTCACAAGTTGGAATTGGCAATTATTCAAATTCTATTATTCTCGCCAATCCTTGTAAAAAAGAAATTATTTCAAAACAATCTCAATTGTGCTGTAGCATTAGTTGTACCAATAGGGATTTCACTTTATTTTTTCTTTCAAATTTAGATTTGTTTTCTGATTTTATTCTTCAAATTTTTGACACTCTACGCTGGCATATTGAGCGCTTTAATAGTGAACATTCAATTGATGCATTGCCATATTCGGAAATTGAAGTTTCATATCATAATCATGAACATCAAAAGCCATTAATATTTCAATTTCAATCAATGCTAATGTTTTATCAAAAGTTTCTATCCTCCCAAAGGCAGTGTCAACAAGAGAATGTATTTTTACAATCTGACCAGCAATCTAATCCAGTTGATAATTTTCCAGATTTCCATCCATTTTTCATTAACTCATTTGAAAATTGTTTGGAAAGTTTTCCTTCATGGAAGATTGTTAATAATTTAACACTTGCACATGACACTAACAATTTTTTTCAGGCCTTTTAATTTAAAAGCTCATATTCACAATCTGGCCTATCATCTCCTCTTTTAAATATTTTCCAATCATTAATGGAAAACCATCCAGGTTTTGATGATCCAATTGGAATTCAGTTGGAAAATACTTTTCAAAAGAAGGAGATTGTAAATAAGCTGTTAATAAAAAATGTACATTCTGATTATAGATTTAATTTTCTTAGTTCAATTAGATTTATATTTTTATTACTAACATTTGAATTGTACATACATGCAGGGATTAAAATGAGAAAATGGTTACACTGGAAATATGACTATACCCAGTCATTTTTCAAGTATATGGTTAGGATAGGAGTAGAATTAATTTAGTTAGTTTGTTTTATATAGTTAATTTATTTTTAATAGTTCTGTAGATTAAAAATAAAACAAAGCAATCAACCATTTTCATACATGTTCAACGAAAACATTTTCTACCAATCAAAAAATTTTAATTCTTGCTTTCCTTTTTGAATTTCTTACAGCAATACCTCTACTCTGTCTATTTTGAATAATCTCTTGATTAAATTCAATTATGGTTGCACTTGGCATCAATCGCCTCAAAGCCACTTTTCTTAATTTCGAGATTTCCTTCCAAGATTTTCTTTTGAAATTTATATGGTAAAGGTTTTGAGGATATAAAAGCTTCATGATCTCATTATCCCATGAAATGTATGATTGTCTATGATAAACTTAATTCTGAATCAATCATTATTAGTCAGTCTAAACTTTCGTGGTAATCATATGAAGTTCATAATATCTTCCTCGAAATTTGTTAAGCTGACCTTTAGGATGTTCATTTTGCTGTGTGCACACATTCAAATCTATTCTGACATTTTTCCACAATTAGTGGCTTTATCCCATTCAAACCTTTAGTTTATTATTTGATGCTGCAATATGCATCATATTCATTTACTAAAGACATTATTGAACAGTCACTATAACAATACAATTTTTTCTCAAGTTAATTCAGAATGTGCAGAGGTAATAAATTGTTGTTGCAATTCAAAAAGGAAGCATAGTTTCAGATTTATTTCTGGAAAATTTTATATTTTCTGAACATGAATAAACATATCTGATTTAGGTTGATTGCTCACTCCGATTTAGAATAAATAATGAGATGATTTTGAACAAAGTCAGAATTTTGATAAATCGAAGGAAGAATTTGAAGATTCATGAGGTAAAATCTACAGACAATTTCCTCCCAGGTATGCATTTACAAGTTCATTTTCATCTATTATTAGTTTATCTTTTCTTTAGTTTATTTTTATTTTTATTTTTCTGTTTTAACTGCAGGTTTTCATTTGTTTTCAAAACTTGAAGTAAGCAGCAAACCCATTTCAAATTCGCAACAGGTTCAGGAAAATTTTATTTAGAATTTGAGCATTCTTTAACTTTGCTTTCATTCATTTAAAAAAATCCAATTGAAATTAAAAACAGTATCGCAAGATTCATATCAGAAATGTTCCAACTTGATTTTCATATTTCCGATGCAAGATCTCTGATGTGTTACATCATTCAATTTTTCATAAAATATCAAATCACATATCGCATTGGAATAAATTGAAAGGTTTGTTTTTCATTACAAAAGTTCTGATGCCATGAAATGGATAGCAAACGTGCATATCACAATTGGTTAAAAGGTCAAACTTTTAAAAATTTCCGATGCGATGAAAAACTAATCGCAATCGCATTTCGGCAGAATCCTATCACAGTTGATTCGTTCATTTCAAAAAATTCCGATGCGATCAACCCAATCGGCAATCGCAAATCGGAGAGACCTCATTTTGATATATCCATTTGAAAAAACTCCGATGCGATGAAGTTCAAATCGCAATCGCAAATTATTAAATTAGTCAAGGATTAATTTTGAAAGACCTCCGATGCAACAAGTCTAATCGCAAATCGCAAATCGGGAGGAAAATTGAATACATCCTTGTATGCTCATTTTAAAAATTGCGATGCAATAATTCATCACCAATTGCTTATCGCTATCACTTTTTAATAAACGCCAAATGCTCATTGCTCATCGTTTTTCACTAATTGCCAATTGTTCATCGCTTATCGTTCTTCGTTCATCACCAATTATTATAAAAATCACATCACTGCTATCGCGATTGTTTTAATTTCAATTCCCTTGAACACAAAGCATTTCGTTTTTACATTTTACTGCTTGCTTTAAATTAAATAAAATAAATAATGATTTTGGGTTATAGAATTTTGGTTAGTTTGCCTTCTTCATATTTTTAATGTCAAACTATAAGAAGAAGTCAGCTAGTATTGGAGAAATTGATACCTTCAGGTAAGATCAAATGCAATCATCCAATGGTAAGATTCATGTACCCACTTTCATTAATTTTCATTTCATTACTTTAGTTTCAGTTTTGTTTTTCAAAATTATATTGATATTTGAATATGTTTTGCAGCTCCTCATAAAAGCTTTCAAACATCTGCCAAATCATATTTTGGAAGCCCTATGCTCTTTTCCTGGTTTTATTTTCAAGAAGCAACGATAGTCTTCATTGAAACAACTACACTAGGAAGTTTCTGAACCTTTAATATATTTCTTTAAAGCATTTCTTTTATTAGAAAATGATTAAGATAATGCTTTGAAAACGACAAGATTGACATCAAACAGAAATTTTTCATTGTGACTGAATTTTATCATCACTGCTATCTGAAACCTAAAGCATTTACAACCTTGCAAGGTATAAGTTTTATGGATCTCGACATAAGAAGAAATGATTACATGATTATTTTATTTTACTTCATGTTGTTGAGACATTGATATAAGCATTTTTTGTTAGAGTTTGTATTTCAAAGCTTAGATTTTTCTTTTCCACTTTTTGCTTCATTTTAATTTTGTTTGCTGATTTCTTTTCTCACTTTAGTTTAAGAATTCTTTTCCTTTGGTTTTCAATTTTGATTTTGGTAACTTTGTCATGTTTTATATGGAAGGCTTTTTATTACTTAACAATGGTTGGCATACATAGGAAAAATTGTTAATAGTCTCCTATTAGCTTTTTCTTAAAATCTCTTAGCAAAATTTGTTTTTCTTATTATAAAGGTAGACATACTTAAGGAAGAGATTACAAAACAAGGAAGTTGACGAAGTATCATGAAATCTGAGAAAATTCATTTTCATCAAAACTGTAATTATTTTGAGATTTCAATACTTTATTAAGATCTTTCAAAAATTCTATTATCAGTCAAGAAAAGTTATTTTTAACTAAGTAAAGACACTTCACAGCAAAGCACTTTTAACTCTGAAATTGTCATTCTGAACTCTTAAGGAGTCAATGATTCTCCCTGTTCAAAAGAGTTTTATTTTTTTTAGAGTGTAATCCAAAAATATATTTAAAACTTAAAAGATAAGAGGTCTCATCACGAGCCTGCTTACCATGATCATAGGGGAAAAATACGCTGACATTACCAACACTGCTAAACAAACCAGGGTAATGGCTTATAATTGCAAACAATTGTAAGACAAGGGGTCTCATCACGAGCCAGCTTGTTCAGTCCAATTATAACCAGTGAATGGCATTGTCAACTATCTAGCTACCAAACCAGGACAATGGCTTTTAAGAATAAAAAATAAAAAATAAGCATATATAAATGGATTTATCTCTAGGTCAATAATTCTTAAATAGATAGGATTCTGAATCATTGATGATTAAAAGGTAACCCTGTCGAGACTATAGATGTTTGCTGGCAGTAGTGGCTCTACCTGTGACAAATGAGTACATTTTAAAAGCTAAGCTGTAAAGTGACCCCTACTTTATCTTTACAACTAATTAAGGATTGATATAGAATTATGAAATATTTTAATTTATGAGGAATTTCAAGAAAATTACAGTAAGATGATTGTTGCTTTTATTCAAATTAATGAACCTAGTCAAACATTCCAAAAAATAATTTTCTCTTCTTTAATTATTTTTACTTTAATTTTAGGAGAATTTCATTTTTATCAAACAGAGATAACTGTTTATTCCAGTGAATCGCCAATTGTTGTACGGTACAACAACCCCCCATTTTTAACTTGTTCACATCAAATAATGGGGACCCTTTCTATAAAATTTTTGGCTAAATACCTTTTAGGATTTTTATTAAGTCAATTATCTTATGATTTTGTTAATTTTTCATTTTCTTTGGATTCTTGTTTTGATTGCTTGGTTGAAATCGATTTTTTATAAGCTTCCTGTTGACGCTTGTTTCGTCTCATTTGGTCAACTGGTTTGTAAATAGCACTCCTTTGAAGTCTAATCAATTATGTCGCCTGGGTTAAAAATTGCGGATTTTAATAATGCATTTAGTTTAAATATTAACCCCTAGATTAGTTATTACTAACAATTTTTATTTTTACTTATACAGCCAAATCATAAAGCATCAGGATTTCGATAATTTACTTCAATTTTCAAATAAATCTAAACTCGAAAAATCCGAAAAATCCTAAATGACAAAGTGGCTGTAATTTAGATAGGCAAATCATCATCTTAGACAAATTCATAATCTAATTTAACATCACTCAAATAAAATTAAAAAAACAAAAAAAAAAAAAAACTAATTTTTACCATTAAATTTTGAATTAATTAAATTAATTATTATATTAAATATAATTAATTTAATTAAATTTAAAAATTTTATATTAAAAACAAATATATAAAAAACAAAAAACATAATAAAAAAAAATAAAAAAAAATTTCATCGCATCGGAGAAATGCATCGGGTGTATCTTTTAAAAACTCCGATTGAGTCACATTCAATTCTTCCGATGCGATGAGCTCATATATCCCCCGATGTGATGACTCTCGAATCTCCGTGCGATTGAATAGCATTCATTCATACGATAAGGTTATTAGTGTTAGTCTAAGTCTTATGTTAGTTTAGGGTAGTGTTTGTTAGTGTTGATTTAATGTAATGTTAGTTCAATTCGAATAGGTGTAACATTAGTTTGAGTTAGGTTAGTAAAGTTTTAAGTTAGTTGTTAGTGTTAGTTTAGTTTTATATTATAATGTTAGAATTAAGTATTTGTTAGTATTAATTTAAGTGGTAGGTTAGTTGTTAGTTTAGTTTTATATTAGTGTAGTATTAGTATAGTATTAATGTAATATTAGTATAGTAGAGTGTTAGTATATGTTAGTTTAATATTATTTTAATGGTAGTTTAGTTTTAATTTAATATTAGATTTAATATTTAATATCTAAAATAATTAATTTTAAATTAATTAAATTAATTAATATGTAGAATATAATTAATTTAATTAGATTTATTATTATTTAGATTAATATGTTTATAAATAGTTAATTATATTAATTAGTTAGATTAATATTTAATTAGTTTAATTTATAACTAGCAATTAAATTAGAATTAATTATTAGTTAATTGTAGACTAATTTAGGATTAAATTTTTAATTTAAATTCTGATTTTTTTTAACCCAGCAACAGAGTTTCCAGATTTATTTCAGATTTGACTTATCAACTTTGGAGGCTAATAAATTGAGATTTACTTAGCCAAATGAGGCCCAGGACGGCTCATTGGAAAGAGAAAATCAAGGAGAACATTTCTGATGAGGTTTCAATAACAGATTTGATCATTTATTAGGTCAAAAATCAGGCAGAAGATCAAGCTCCGAATTTCTAAAAATAAAATCAATTTTCTGAGTTTTGTTTTCTTCATTTTCATTTGCCTAGCCTCTTCTAATTGCAGATTCATGCATCAATATTATCCTTGGTTAATTACGATTATTATGAGTATTAATAAGAAGCTCAAATTTCCTTTTTATTTATTTAAATAGAATTTGATTGGATTTGTTTTAATGATAGAAATAATATTTGGATTTTATTGTTGCATCTTAATTCATTTTAAATTCTTTTTGCAGGAAAAAACAATAGAAGGGATATTGAGGAAAAAGATTTCAATCAATGAGAAGACTCCGACAATTAAAGATTGGAATTTTTGAGCAATTAAAGTTGGATTGGGCAGATTTTTCTTCAACAAACCCTCTTCTAAAAATACTTTTGGGAGGATTATAAATGGCAGATTGCAAAATGTAAAAAGGGGCTGCTCTCCTTTGCAATTCGAGATTTCTAAAAGCTTTTCTGTTATAGGAATTTAGATTTGTAGATGGGGAGGAGAGAATGTTTTAGATCTGAACATTAATGAGGGTTTATTCTTTATATCTTGAATTATGCATGATGAGCAGAGTTTGCATTTCTGCAGCTCTAGTCTTGAAAGCATAAATTCAAGTAATGTAAAGTACTGTTAGAGACCAGGATCAGAGAAGCAGATTCAATTAACTGGTATTTTTGGCATTTCTGTATCAAATACCAGTTTCATTTTTATTTTAATAAAATTGTTGTTTCATTTTATTCATGTTTTGGCATTTTTGTTGATATGGATAATTTGTCTCAAATTGTTAAGTATCTCTGCTCTTATGAATTAAACTCTGATTTCTGAGTAACCATTACTCAGAAATTTGTCTTATAACACTAATTTATTAAATAGTAATGTGTTGTGAATTTCTTCCACATGTTATTGTTTAATTATTAGTTTGACTGATATGATAATCGATATCATTTTTGTGAATTTCTTCCGGAGTGTTGTTGATTTATTATTTTTGTCAAATGGTCTCAATAGAATGTGTTTTGGTACTCACAAATGTGAGCTTATTGAATTTCTTCGTTAGTTTGACATTAATTAAAAGCCAGACATATTTTAATTCTCATCACTTAATTATCTTGCTCTTAGTTAGGTTAGATTTTCATCTACCTGATTGAGATAGGATTTAGATTAGTTTCTTTTTTCTTGCATTATAGAATAAGTTTGCAATTAGATTAAATTTACATTCTTTTAAGTCCTCTTCTCAAAGAGGCAAAATCTTAGTTGTGGTTTGGCTGAACCCAAATCAGCTTAAGGGTCATTCTCTTGCTTGATCAGCAAGAAGAATTGATCTGATATCCATGTCTATTGGTAGTTAAGGACACATCATAAACCAATAGCGATAGGGAAAAGGTAACTGGACCTAGTTAAACCAGTCGGAGCCACTATCATAAACGGAAAAGGAGCTGCATTAAGGTCCGGACCGGGTGGTTATCCCCCAATGTTGTAGCAGTGATTTTCGAGGCTTCAACACTTCCACAATTCATATCTCCAAAAATGTAGCAAACCAAGCTCTAAAATTTTTTGACGAATTTCTTCAGGATTTCAATTTCGCACCATAAGAATTTCAGATTGTGAACCTTTTTAGAAAAAAAGTTATAGCGCAAATGCCACGATGACCGGTTTATGAGCCTGAAAAAAGACATAACTGCCACAGATCATATCTCCGAAAATATTGTGAACCAAGCTCTGAAATGTTTTGAAAATATTCCTCAGGATTGTGGCTTCGTACCCTAAAAATTTCAACTTCTGAAACTTCGTATAAAAAAAGTTATAGTGGAAATTCCACGATGACCTGTTTGGAGTAGCAAAACCCTAGAATCCAAAGCTTTGATACCAAATGTTGTGTAACCAGCTCTAAAAATAGAAGAAAAGAGATATCAACGCCTTAGAAATGAGCCACTTTGAGGGGGAAACCTCCAATACATGACATAAATGAACAATTCTTGGATGATACAATTTACAAAACCTCCTTTCTATATATAGGAGTCCATGGGGCCATAATGTAATCCTAGTGGGCTACAATGTAATCCTAGCTGACCTAACAATAATAATTTAAGGGCACAATAATAAAAAAATTGGGGTTACAAGGGTACAATAATAATAATAAGGGGGTTACACTAATAACAATAAGGGACTATACTGGTCATATAGGTACCTAACAGTCTTTGGCACCAGTGAGTATACAGAGATCCTAAAATTGCATACCCCAACCACACACAATCTTGTACTATTCATAGAGAAACATCCCTGGAGGCTTTCTCATTACAGAAGTTGTTGGCATACGCTCACAAGAACAACATAGTGCAACAATGAAGAGTGATTTTTGAAATTTATATTATGATGAGGGAATCAAGTGGAATGAAAATGTTTGGAGAGAATCCCTAGAGCAATGCCAAAAACCTGGAGCAAAGTACTCTTGAACCATTGTCTTTTGGTTCATAGGATCTCTTCTTTGTGCCCAATAATTCTTATAAATAAATGGTGATATTTGAGGACAATGGTGGTCATGATCCATCACATAGCCCAACCAGGCCTAAAAGGACTTACAATTTCCATAATTCTAAGCTCAGTGTTGCTCGTACCTTGTACTTTGAAAACTTCCTAGAGTCACAGGACGAGAATAAAAACATGGGCTTGAATGGCAACACTGTACATAGTTCAACAAATACAAATCAATGTGCCTTTTTAGTTTTTGCTAAAGCTCTAAATTTGTCTTCCAACTCTTCTCATGAATCTACTGCTCCACGAACTAATCCATGGTCATAGGAAGATTTATTGTGGTTTTTCTCTAGATAAGGCACATGCACAAACAAAACCTTCCTCACTATAGTTTTCAAGAAGAAAGGAAGGAATGGCTAGCACAAAAAATAAATGAACGTGTTATTATTGTGGGAATCCAGTTCATGTTGCCTAGAATTGTACAATTCATGCTACTGATTTGCTTGAAGGGAATAACCCCCATCCCCTACCCACACAGCTGATTTGTTGTTTGGCTTCATGAAACTACACAAAATAACTTCAAATCTGGGAAGTCTATCCTCTCGAGTGCCATAGACTGAAATCTCATAATACAAAGTATGGAGGCTAATCATGAATGTGAACCATACAGAATATACCTTGAAGATGCTAACAAAAGGGGGGAAATATTACATAATCACACATGGATGAATAAGATAATTCAGTCCATGAATATAAATTGGAAGCAGAATGCATCAATGGCAAGGCTACAGGAGCCCTCCCTAATAGGCGAGACAGACCTACAAATAGTCATCTCGCTACAAACCAACCTCAAATTTGAAGTTTAATTATCTGCTGGTTTTGGATTCATATTGATGTACAATGCAGTAGTATCACACTGGAGTTCTGAATATCCCTACAAACATTTTGCATGCAGTTTCCTAGGAAAAAAGCTTCCAACATGAGAGTCCACCCAGGATATCTTGGGGAATCTATAAACCATTCTCCTAAAAGCCTAGTTAATGTACTGTATATTTCTTTATCGTTTTGGTGACCATGCTTTTTGAGCTACAAGGAACCTAGCATCCATGTGAGCCATAAATCTCTAAGCCAAACTGTTATGTCTCGTATACAACACATTTTGTGTTTCTTATCATTTTATAAGTGTTGTTACTAGATCACATAATATTTCAAAACCACAGATATGTTTCCCTCATGTTTAAAGTAATAGTAACAGTGTAATGATTCTAAAGAGTTCTTGGAAATTTTAACTATAGAGCTAATAAGTGGAACTTAAATAAACAACAAAAAAAATCTAAAATTATAGAAAACAGATTCTAGATACATAAGTTTTTACCATAAAAGAAGCCATATTAAACTCTAAGTCACCTATTCTTATTTTCATACAATCCAACCATACAACCATATTTTAGAATATCAAATGGTATTTATGTGGTAGTACAACAGTGGAGGATTGATGAAACAATAAATTTGTGGAGCTTGTATCAAAGATAACAGTTACACTTTGAAGAGTGTAAACATTTAATTGGTGAGAAGCTTCAAATATGTGATATAACACACTTTTTTGTGGCTGAGTGGAGGATAACCTTTCTTGTGGACATACCAGTTGAAGGATCTGGTACCTACATATGCACACAATGACTTGAACATGTTATGAAAATTTTCTAATATTTTGTGATAACATGTGATGGAGTCATAAGGCTCTAAGAATAAGACTTACATACAACCCAACACCTATAAGAAAATATTGAGGCATCATTTAGGCATATGTAGTCAATGATGGAGACCTGAATTTTGAAGAAGATTGGACAGAGAAGCACTTAATATTTTTGAAGAAAATAGAAGCATTGAACAATGTAGAATTTGGAAATTCATTGAAGATACCTTGAGGAATAATCAAAGATATTTTGGAGTTTTCTTGATGAATCAACAAGAATTTTTGAAGACTCTTGGTATTTTGGAGGGAATATTTATTGAGGAAAGTGGTTTGTGGAGCTTATGTTTTTCGATCTGTTTGCTGGGCATCATTTTTGGAGAAGTGATTGAAAACCAAATCATGGAAAATGCCATGAAGAGCCACATAAATACCCTCATGTTTATGTAATAGGAATAGTGTAGTGATTCTGAAGAGTTCTTGGAAAGTTTAACTATAGAGCTAACAAGTGGAATTTAAAGAAACAACAAAAGCAATATCTAAAATGATACAAAAAATATTCTAGATACACATTTTTTACCATAAAAGAAGCCATACATAGGTGATAATGATCCTCATTATTCTCTCCATTTTAATATTTTTTGCATCAGCAACAATTCATTCTACCTTTTTCAATGCAGAAATGAAGAATAAAGATCATAAAACTGACTCTGGTTTCTTTAAACCCTCTGGTGAGAATTTCAGTTTAGGGAAGTCTAGTCTCATCCACTACAGTCCTCTTCCCAATCATATGGGAAATAGGAATACAACTGGAGAAAATAAACATGTAGTTCCCACTAGCTCGAATCTCTTGCACAACGGATGAACGAGAAGGATTATATGATATTATTTCATCATGGAGGTTGATGAGCAACCTAGGGTTGATATTTCAGTGCAGGAAAAACCCAACTATATATATATATATATCTATATATATATATATATATATATATATATATATATATATATATATATATATATATATATATATATATCATTCTATATATGTCTATTACTATTAGTATATCTATATACCTATATCTATGTAAAAACTAAGTTGTGTTAGAGTTTTAGGCTATATGGGAAAATTTGTTGAAGATGTTCATGGCATTCATGAACTGGACCAACCAAAAGGAGTATTGTAACATAGAGCTGATTATGCTATTTGATCACAACTGCAATCTTGTGGTGTAGTAAGTTGAATTGTGGTAGGTAGAGTATTGTCTCATTGGTTTTTCATGGACCGAATTTTGTCTAAGTATATATTATTTTTATACATATGTTGGTATATGCCAATTTTAGCTTCTGGAGCAATGGTTTCATGTCCGAGAAGCTATAAGTGGGGTGAAACCATTCTATGTTTGCATCGAACAACATCAAAATGTGTTTTGTCCAATGGTTAATTGGAATATATTTTATACATTTGGCATTTATATTTAAGCTCTAATTCACCTATTCCTGTTGTCATACAAGTCAACTTTAGCTTACAGTTTCAGTGGGGGTGAAAAATTCTTCCATAAAAGGCCTATTGTAAGCCCCTAATATGATTCAAATGTCATTTAAACCAATTTCTTTGATAAATAAAAATATAGGTTTAAGAAAGTGTCAATGTTATGAATGACGAAAATAACTTCAAAAATCATAAATAAATATGCAACATTAAGTTACATGAAGAGCCATATTTTTAATATTGTTCATTGCTGAGAATTCCTTTAACCAAGAGAGCATTGCAGATTCAAGACGTTTGTCAACACCACTATGTTGGCTTTGTAGGAGAGTGGACGCCCTGCCTCTATAGTGGGTCCTGGGTTCTGCTCCGATGATCTATATCGATTGAATTTTTCTCTTGCCTGTAGGGCTCCTGATCTCCATATACTCCTTTAGGATGTAGGTTCACACAGTTTGGACCTAGGGCTAAAGTGTTTCCGCATGCCTGACCCAAAGGGATAAAGCGTTTGCTGAGAATTGCTTCAACCGAGAGAGCACTGCAGAATCAAGAGATTTGTGAGGAGCGGTGTGTTGGCTCCTAATTTTTGTTTTGGCTCCTAATTTATTAGGGTTTCCCAGAGAAATCGATTCCAGGTGGGCTCAATTCTTTTTCCTCTCAGTAACTAACATTAATATATATCAGAGCTTACCAAGTTAACCTATGTCCAACAGAAGAAAACATAGCTTCGCCCCTGCTCCTGGAGGATATGTATATGTATCTGCCGCAGGTACCTTTGATTAGTGATTCATCACCCTCCCTTACCATCACTATGCTCACTTGAGGTACGAATGAGAGGGACCGCCATCGATTTAGAAGCTCAGCTAACTTCGGAAGGTGAGGGCAGGGATTACTACTCCTGGAAATTCATTACCCTCCCTTACCTTCACTACGCTCACCTGAGGTATGAAGGAGAGGGGCTTCCATCGATTTAGATGCTCACCCGACTTCATAAGGTGAGGGCAGGGGTTAAAAATGAAATAGTGGGAATGGACGTCCCTGGCTATTTGCACATTATCTCATAGAAGTATGAAGCCCATAAATCCAATCCAACGAGGCTCTTTGATAAACATGATGTCATACAACTAAAAAATTAAAATCATCTGGAAGTGAATATAGTCATATCCCCGTCGAGGAATATTTTATCATAGGTGTTTTGCAAGCCAACCATAGAAACCAATGGACGATTTTGATGCGCATGACATTAAGGTGATGTCATCCCAATAAGAATCATATGGAGGAAAAGGATATGGTTGATTTAATAAGCCAACAAGTATTGGAAAGGGCCCATTAGGGAGGCTCATTAAGGAATATATTTTCCCCAACTTCTAGGAGGCTCGAGGAGAATTTTTGATGATGGAAACCAATAGGTTAAGGTACTAGTCATCGAGTCATGATTTCACACTATAGCCTAAAAATTTTGGCTAATAAAAGGAATAGAGATTAAGGATAAAATTGGTATTGTAGGGAGGCATTATGGCTCTATCAATGCCATGGTAATTGAATTTTAAGTTCTCAAAATACCATTATGGTGCTACGGTTGGGGAATGCATTAGCATATAATATATTTCGGTGAAGAAAGGAATGATGGCTAAGTGAAGGGTCACAAAAGTGTAGAATGATAACCTAGTAATATGGAAGGATGATGATGTGGTATATGAATATGAAAGAAATCTCAGTGACACTTGAGAAAATTTATATGGCTCTTCCAGCCTCTACAAAAGACAACAAGGAGACCAGTAAATGTAATAGCATGGTATCAAAGCTTGAAAATTATGTGCCTCATTTCACGAAGAAACTAGGTGCGTGATAGAGGAATCTAGAAGTGGAGTGGATTGGGGGAATGTGACCCAAGGGTCATTTTATTATGAGGACTTAGTGCCAGAGGGGGTTATATTTCTTGTTCCACAAATTCTGAGTGTGTTTTATATTTCTTTAAATTATGCACATGTTTTGTATTTCTTTAAATCAAAGAAGCGATTTTAAAGAATAGTTTTTTTATGGGAGATATAAATGATCGAAATTTGAATTTTAATGCAACATGAATGTGTTTCATAACACCTAAACCATTCCTAATCATAAATATATGTGTTAGCTCTAATATAGCTAGGTGTCTTCCTTGGAATTAACTTCAGTGAAAACAAACCTAGATGTTAGAGCTTTATTCAATGACAATGTACTCGATCAATATGTATTGCACCTTGCATTGGGATGTGTGCTAGTATTTAGGTGCATTATTCTTTAAGACATCATTTTATCTTCCCAAATCTCTCTCTCTCTCTCTCTCTCTCTCTCTCTCTCTCTCTCTACACATGTTTATCTTCTCATACCCATCTCCTTCCCTCTCTCTCTCCACCCATTCCCCTTTTATTTTCCTCACAAAGTCTCCCTATCTCTATCACTCTCCCTTCCCCCGTTTATCTCTCTATCCATCCATATCTCTTTTCATCACACTCCTTCCCTCCATTCCTCCCTCCATATTACACCCTCTCCCTCACTCTCTTTGTCCATCCCTCTCATTCCCTATCTATCTTCTTACCTACCTATCTATCTCTCTCCTCCCAATTTCTCTCTCAAAACCCCTCTCTTGCTATATATAATATATAGTAATATATATTATACAATAAATAATATAAAAATGTATTATCAACACTATAAATGTGGCGAAGCTCTATTAGAGTTCGAGTAGGGTTTTTGACACGGTGCAACAATCCTGACAGGGTTCAAGGAATGCAACAGAACAAACCAACAACCTCGAGGGTGCTGGTAAAGCCAGTAGTGATGACAACAGCATCGGGGGAAAAAAACATGGAGGGGGAAGTAGCCCCCTCCTACCTTAATGTAGTTAATGGGGAATCCCACACGTAGTGAGCACAGACCTCCAATCAGCAAGCGAATCATGGGAAAGGCCTACTAGTCGTAGGGGCGCAATGGCACAGTCCCATGCAAGGGTAAGCTTACCACGAGCCTCAAATAAACCTCTCTTTGTAATCCTAGGAAACAAGCTGGAGGATTACAAGACATACATGGAGAAATATCAGAGCTCAAACTGGTGAACCTACAAACCAACAATGGAACCTTCACCTAGAACAATCACAAAGGATGTCAAGATCAGATTGTGTCCAGATTGAATGAGTCCTTGGTCTCAATATAGGTCATCTCCCGAGACATATACATGGAAACCTCCATTCTCGCCAGAATGGGCTCGAAACACTATACAGAAGGACTCGAAATCAACCTCAAAATAGGACAAAGAAATAAGCCCTTCATATTTGAAGCATTTTGGCTCTGAGACCCTAATTTTTTGGGGCAACTTGAAGAATGGTGGAATAAAAACGAAGTGGTGGGAAGAAATATTATGCATACATTCCAACTCAAGCTAAAAGTGATGAAGCAAAGGATCAATAAGTAGAACAAAGAGAACTTTGGAAAAATATTCAAATATCAGGAAGAGTTAAAGAATAAGATGGAGACTGTCCAACTACAAATTATCACAAAGGGAAGACTAGAACTTCTAGTAGAAGAAGATGGGTGACTCATAACGCAACTATTACAACGCAAAAAAAGAGAGGAGATACTCTAGAGGCTGGAATCTAGAGTCAACTAGTTGAGGGATGGAGAGAATAACACGCACTTCTTCCATAAAGAAATCGTCCAACACAAACAACATAACAATATAGTCTCACTGAAAAATGAGCCTAGAGATAGAATAGTATATCATGATGACATGGAAGAACTGGCTGTACATAGCTTTCATACCTCACTCTATGAACTACAGCATGATCGATTTGAGGCAATCCATAGAATCACCCAAAACATTCGATGCCTCATTACCAGAGATCAGAATGTTGGCCTTATGCGGGTGGTCACAATGGAGGAAGTGGAGGAGGTGGTAAGAGGTTAGGAAAAAAATAAAGCCCTAGGGCTTGATGGTTTCACCGTGGAATTCTTCCAAGCTACATGGAAATTCATAGGACAAGATGTTTTGGAAGTGATGGAGGAATCCAAACAACACCAAAAGGCATGTGCAAGTCTCAATGCTACTTTTATGATGTTGATTCCTAAATCTGCTAAATCGCTGGATCCCAAACGACTCCGCCCAATTTTTTTATGTAATTTCATATACAAAATCATTGCAACTATTATGGTTAAGTGCCTTAAAACTTTTCTTCCTTCCCTCATATCATCTAAACAAACTAGTTTTGTAGAGGGCCGTCAAATCCTAGATTTTTTATTACTTCCCAGGAAGCAATCCACTGCTTCAAGCATCTAACAATCCCGAGGATGATGATTAAACTGGATTTATCTAAATCCTGTGACTGCATAATTTGGACCTTCCTCACCAAACCATTCAATCTTATGGGTTTGATTAGAGATGGATCCGATGGATATAGGCTATGGTTTCCTCCTCTATCTATTCCATTCTCCTGAATGGTTCCCCCACCAAATCGTTTAAACCTACTGAGGGGCTAAGACAAGGAGATCCCCTGTACCCATTATTATTTATTCTGGTTTTTGAACGCCTTGGAAGACTCTTAAAGAAGGAATCTCGCAATCTCAATATCTCTGGTCTTAGGCTTTGGGGCAATGACCTCCCTCTTACCCTCCAGCAATTTGTTGATGAAATTATTCTCTTTTTTCATTTCTCGCTGAAGGAAGCTAGAAACATAAAAGATATACTCCATGTGTTTATGGAAGCCTTTCACACCCTTATTAATACTGAAAATTCCTGCATCTTCTTCTTTAGCACGGCTAGAAATATCCAAACCTTTCTGGTGAGCGTGATGGGGTTTAGTATCATCTCTCTTCCCACTAAATACCTGGGCATGCCCCACTAGTACATTTGGCAGAAATTCGGACACTTGGTTCCGACACTTTTGACCAAATGTCAGAAATTTCCCCAATTTTTTTCAAAATTTTCAAATCCCGCCCGAAATTGTCACTATACTGACATTTAGAGACAAGTGTCGCAATACTGACACTTAGAGGCAAGTGTCGGTCTTGAGAGATTTGCAAAATAGCATCGTAATTGTGACAGATTTATGAAGTATGTCATTATTGTGACGTTACAGAGACAAGGTGTCTTTATTGTGATGTTTAGAGGAAGGTGTCACTATTGTGACGTTTATAAGAATGCGTTGATATTGCGATGATTAGTGGCAAAGTGTTGCTCTTGCGACAGTTGGTGGAAAAGTGTCGCTCTTCCAATGGTTGGTGGCAATGTGTCGCTCTTGTGACGATTGGTGGCAGAGTGTCACTCTTGCGACGGTTGGTGGCAAGGGTGTCCGGTGGGATAATCCCACATTCATAGGGCATATAAGCGATATTGGTGTTTATATACGAGTTGAGGTTTTACATGTTTCGATTATGAGCCCAAGGCTATGCACACTCATAAAATCAATTGGGACTGAGCACATGTGCTTAGCCCCTTCCCTCATGACTTGGATTTGGTTGTGGTTTAGCTTGTGGTTCTTCGCCTCGGTCCTGTGGTGATTAGTGTAGGTGTTGAGCCAGGCGCTCGATGGAGTAAAAATCCCACAATTTTATTAAAAATATAAACAGTTTGTAAAAAGCCCACAATTTTATTAAAAATATAAACAATTTTATATTAAATATAAAATTGATATACACTTTTTTATTGGGAGTAAAAAGCCCACAATTTTATTAAAAATATAATCAATTTGTAAAAAGCCCGCAATTTTGTAAATAGCCCACAGTTTGTAAAAAGCCCACAATTTGTAAAAAGCCCACTTTTATTTTCTTTTTTCTTATTGAGCTCCCATTGAGTTCAACATGTCTTGGGTTTTCTACACATTGAGAGAGATAATTGCTAAATATAATTATTATTTTCTTTATAGGATAATTTGCATCAATGGAAGAAAACATTAGTCGAAAAAAAATTCAAAACGGTGAAAGGGGTGATGGTAGAGTTTATTTCCCTTGCAAAAAATTTTGTATGAGAAATAATGTTAGAGTTTTAATAGAAACAACAACAATGCATTGTAGCAAATATGGGCACATTGATGGTGGATCGAATGACTATCGTCCCGTGGTAATTAATTATCTATCTTCATTTTGATTATATCATAAAATTTTATATTATTTTAATATTTTTTATATGCGCACTAATGTTTAATGATTAATGTTTGTAATTTTCATAAAGGCACAGTTGCCCCCCAACTTTTTGCAGATGATCAACTAGCTTCCACAGCTAAATAGTAGTAGATTAGATGATGTTGCACCAGTACAAGAGAATATTGCAACAAATATTAGTATTGGAAATGATGTTGTACAAGGTGAAGAACATGAAGCGAATGATGAAGGTAATTTTAATGATCCCATGGAGGTAGATCATGATGACAATAATGAGACAGTTCACATTAATGATGGGACAAATCAAATGCTGCAAGACTTGTATGGTGAGTCAGATGATGATGGTGGAGATAGTGACGGTATTTATGATGCACCTCTGATTAAAAGGTCAATTGAACGACTTTTTGAACACTCAAATGCAACTCTTCTCTCTGCTACATTTTTGCTGGTGAACTTAAAGGTTATGAATAATTTGCCGAACAAATGTATGACACAACTCCTAAGGTATGCACTATGTATATATGATCACATATATGTAAATTTTGATTATTTTCCCTTTTTTAAGTTGTAATAAATGTGTAAAATAATAATTCAATACTTATATATATATATATGATTAATAATCTTTACATTAACTAGTTTTTGTTTATGTTGTAGATTGTTGGGTGAATATTTGTTACCATCGCCAAATACTTTACCTCGAACATATCAATATCTACATGCTATTATGAAACACTTTGGAATGGAATATAAAAATATAGATGCATGTCCTAAAGATAATATTATATATTATGGAGAACATGCGTTGAAAAAAAAATGTCCGAAATGTGGTACCAGTAGATATCGAACAGATCAACTAACTAAAAGGTGCCTCAAAAGGTTCTTCTTCATATTCCCATAATTCCACGTTTGCAGCGAATGTTCAGGTGTAACAGAATAGCACAATTTATGGATTACCATTCAAAGAATAGAAGTGGAGATGGTGTTCTTCAAATGCCTGCAGATGGTTCTGCATTTAGAGAAATCGAGGAAAAATATGTAGATTTTAAAAATGAACCTCGTAATGTCAGGCTTTCATTGGCAGCTGATGGTGTTAATCCATTCGGAGAGCTTAGATCTACTTACTCAATGTGGCCTATTTTCGTTATCAACAATAACATTCCTCCTTGGATGTCAATAAAGAGGGAGCACATAATGTTGACTATGATTATTCCAGGTATTTGATACATTATTTTTTTGAATGTAACATTTTCATTTCTCTCGTTGTTTGCATAAATATATATTTTATTTATTTACTTACTTATATATAAATATATCATGGTAGTAATTATTATGTACCATAATTTTGAACAATTAGGTAAGTACCAGGTCAAAGATATGAATGTATATATTAAGCCTCTTATCGATGAGCTAATACAGTTATGGCATGGCATCACTATGTATGACATCACTAAACCAATCAAGCAGAAGAGATTTCAATGTCGTGGAATGCTTGTATGGACAATTCATGATGCCCCAGGACTAACATATGTTTGTGGTATGTAATATTTTGTTGCAATTTAATATAATACATAATTATCTAAATTAGATATACCATATTGCATGTTTTAAAAATGATCTCATAGTATATTAATTGTTATTGATCCATCTATTGCAGGTCTTCAAACAAAGGGTAGATTTGCATGTCCAGTTTGTGGCCCTAAGATGAAATATCATCATTCACCAGACTTAAGAAAGATGGTGTTTAATGAGTTTAGGCACTTCCTCTCTAGGAACCATAAGTATCGTACTACTGAAAAACATATTTTCAATGATAAAGAAGAAACTGGATTAAAACCACGAAGAATGACACCTCGGTTGTGGAAGTTAGGAGTGGAGAATTAAATAATAGTCAAGCGGATGATGCGTAGTGTGTATATATATATATATATATATATATATATATATATATTAATTGTTTATGTAATGTTTGGAATTTTTTTTAACTAATGATTTATTTATTGTATTTTGAATAATTATTGTTACGATTTATTTGCATTACTTTGATATCAAATTAAATATCACGGTGAAATTATAATGTCTTTTACACAGATAAAGATATTTAATATTTTCGATGCTTGAAATACCCTACTGCTGAGGACCTAAAAATAGCTCATTTGTTTGATAGAATTCATATCGGGAAGAATGTGACAGAAAATTTATGGCGAATCATAGATGGTGCACATGATAGAGATAAAATTGACAAAATTTGTGCTAACATTGAGAAATCGAATCATGCAATGAAAAGTGTGATGTGGATCCAAAATAACAATATTGGAAGTCAAATTTTAATAATATTACTAGATTATTAATAAAAACAAAGCAATGGTATTAAAAGAGGTCATTGAAAGATATAAATTTCCAACCAGGTTTTGCTTCAAACATATCAATATCACTTAACGAAAGGTAACTTAGTGTGGTGCAGAAAACACACATGATTGGCAAACCTTTGTTAAGGTATTCCACAGTATACGTTTTGTATGTTATATGAATACATATTTAGTTTCCTTTTCTATTTAATTTGGAAACCAATAACAATTCTTTATTTTGTTGTTATAATTATGTTATTTATTATCTCTCCCAAAGCGACTTGACAAAAATATCATGGCTTCATGCTTGGTCTTATTAATATGTGAACAATGATTATTTTTGGTATATCACGAAATCTAATTGCTACAATTTATTTTCGTACTTAATGAAATGATGTATTAATTTACTTGTAATGAAATATATATTATGTTTCATTGAAATAACCTTGCTTAATGATTTACAGATGGTTATCATTGAAATAAATCCATCAAGATGAAATAAAGTATTGGAAGAGAGAAATTCCTCGGCTAATGTGTGAAATGAAAAAGTATCTACCTCCAACATTTTTCAATGCACAAGAACACTACTTGATACACCAAGTTGAGGAGATTGAAATGTGTGGACCAGTACACACAAGGTCAATGTGGATGGTCGAGAGGCACCTGAAATCCTTGAAGGCTTTGGTTAAACAAAGAGCACGAACTGAGGGTTCTATGGTGGAGGGATATGTGGTATATGAATCCATGGTGTATATTAGTCATTATCTTCCTAAATTAGCTGCGCCAGTCATGAAGGCGGTGGATTGCATTTGGGATGTGAACTCCATCAAAAAATTTGAAGAGGAGCACCTGTTGGGAAAAGGTAGAATGAATAAAGTGAGAGGTAAAAGATTTATTATGTATAATACATATAATGTTTCATTTTTTTACATCATGTATATGATCATTATATTCATTTAGGTATTATTCTTTCATATTTTATTAATTAATATAATTTACCATGGTTATAAGTAATATTTATTAATATTGGTGAATTATTGTTTTTTTATTTAGGTGCTCAAGATTATGAGGCACTACTTTTATACATTGCAAACAATCTTGAGTGGATGAGTGAATGGATTGAAACATGTAAAGCACGTAACGACGGTAGGTTATCATGGCAACTACTGTCTGAATTGATTAGAGAAGTGTATCGTAGTGGAGATGCAAATGTTACAGACAGGGAAATTGATTTAGCATGTGGTTTGAAAGATAGAAAGGTAAGAAATTGATTCATCTATTTTATTCATTACTTATTTTATACTATATTTATAACGTGACAACAAGTTTGATTTTTCAGATAATTTTCATGCTGTGTAAATTATATGATTAATTATTAATTGAGAATGAATCTTTTTCATGTTTGGCATATTGCAGTTGAAACACCACAAGGCTATGTGGTGCAATGATCGTAAATTTCACGTTAAACAGTTGGATGATAACAGGAAAATTTTGATAGTGGGATAGCTGCAGTATTCCAGGTCACTAATGTTTCCTCCAGGAGTGACATACATCCTCGAGAATCTGAAAATAGATATTATGGGTTTTTAGATGATATAGTTGAGTGTGACTTTAATTCCTTCAAAATAGTTTTTTTCAACATCAAATGGTATAGGCTACGAATGAATGTACGTGATGATGATAGAACACTTATTCAACATGAAAATGGATTTCCAATGGTTAAAACATCGTAGTTTGAAGCAGGAAAAGATCGCTATGTTTTTCCAAGCCAATGCGATCAAGCCTTTTACTCAGAGGTTCCAGGTGAGAACGAATGGTAATTTTCTATTAGATATGATCCAAGAGGAAGGCCAGTAGAGTATACTATAGAGGAAGAAGATGATATTGATCAAGAAGAAGATGATGCAGTGGCAGATGAGCAGGAAGATGCATTGACAAATGAAGAAGATATATTAGAAGATGAAACATGCATAGGAGATGAGGCAACAATTATTGATGATGATGTCGATGAGGATATTATTGAAAATGACATAATTGATGATGATGATGACATGGTCGATCATATCAACACCATTTTTGAATCAGATGTTGGTATAGATGTTGATCATTTGGATGAAGATCAAGAAGATATAGAAGAATAATATTGATACATATGTTATGTTCGAGTATGGTTGGTATGTTATAACTTTATATTTTAATATGTAGGAATTATTTTCTTTAAATAATTTACTAATTATGTGGGTTTGTTGCATGTTGTTTATTATTTCAAACCAATAAATAATGGCCTTACTATTGTACAAGCTAAACTAAAATTATATGCCATTTTTAAATCAAACCTAAGTTGGCATTTGAAAGGTTTTAATACCTACTTATATGGTGGAGCATTACTGCCATAAACTATAGTTTTAATAGGAATTTCAAATGAATTACAAAGGTTTCGGATTAATCATGGCAGGCCTTTCAAAATTTTACGTTAATCACTATAGCTACCCTACATGTAATCAGTACTAAAAATCCTTGCCTTTTCTAATCGACTCAAACCCTATTGGATATACGCCTTTGTAGATCAGTACTACAAATCCTTGCCTTTTATAATCGACTCAAACCCTACTGGATATACACCTCCTACTACAAAGAACCGCCCATCGCACAAGAAACTCCAGAAAGCAAGCCCTTCCTCCATGAGCAGGAAAAATGGTATGGCCAAATAGAATTTTTCCAGATTTCCAAAAGTGATTTTACCATTTAGAATGCCAAGGGTTTGAAACAGAGAAATAAATTGGGCTGCTCGTTTTCCTTGAATAGGGCATGCCTGTAGATTTAGTTTTGTTTTTAACAAAATTTAATGTAAGACATAACGAATTCCCCAAACCTCAGTCTCCAGCACGCTTTCCAAAAAATTTGGCAGTTGATTTCCATCATCACAATTTGGTCTTTACAAGAAGAAAAACTGATCACCATTTCCTACCATTTTCCTTCAAACAATATTAAGCACATGCAATCATCATCCTACTTTGATAGATCCATCGAAAAAAGAAGACCAAGAAAGACATGCTTCGACAAATATCATATATTCCATACACACTCAATACAATACCACCAGAGCTTCAGTAAGGACGGCTGCAATATACATTAAAAATCGAGATTTCTATGACTAAAAACCCTACAATTTCTAAGTTCAATATATATATGAAACCAAACCACAGCACACTAATATTTAGCGCCTTAAAACTAGGATCAGATCAAAATCTGGCTACAACTATCATTGAATGTAGACAAGTATGCGAGAGAATTTCTATTTTTATTTTAAGCTGGCGAAGCCATCTTCGTGCTTTTTAGGCAGCATCCACTTTCTCATTATATATTGGGAGTTCTGCAATAGACACCTAGTCACACTGGGGTCAAACCCAGTTCACCTTTTCCTACTGATTAGCCTCCAATCTGTTCACTTTTACCTGGAGAGATTTAACATATCTAATAGTATTATTAAGGACAATAGCAGTGTCCATGTAATCTTCACCAGAGATTATATTTCTCAGAAGTTGGACCATTTCTTTAATTCTCTCTTTTTTGGATTTCTTGGTAGAAGTAGATTTCCCTGAAAGAGATTTATGTGACTGTCAGCATCTAAGTGCGCTATTTTTTGTACTTCCCTTAGTCAGCATGCTAACAGCACTCAATGAACATATATTCTTGTTGTTAGATTCATTCTCATTGGCATTTTTTCAATTCTTGGTTTGGATGTCCACTTCCTGGGTCTGAGTGACTAGAAGGGAGTTATCAAACAAAAAATAGTTGTCATTTATGCTAGACTTGCCAACCGATTCTTCAATAATATCAGGTCCAAAGTCTGCCTCCTCTTATTTATGTTCCTATTGATTAATACCTCTTTTCTTGGCCGAAATCCCAGCACTAGTATCATCCCTAAAATTTGTACATGCCTTTTTATTTCCACTATATTCACTTGGTGAGTGAGCAGTGCTACTCTCCTGACCAGTGCTACTCTCCTCTTCATCAGAACTCCAAAGAGCGTCTAAGTCTGCACTTTTTTCATGTAGATGAATTTAAGAATCTCCAGAGTTTCCTTTGCTTAATACATCACAGCTCACGCGAATTGCATCTTCATTTTCAACCACAGGACAATCAATAAACTCACCCCCATAACTTTCCAGGGCTATCATGCACAATTGAATCAATCCCATATTTGGCATAGTTGTAAAAGATGAGGGAATAGTTTCCCTGTACCATGGAAAATTAACATCCCAGAGGCCTGATGTTCCTACAACAAGTACTTCATAAATTGTGTTTTTCTCCATGGCGATGTTTTCAGGGTTGGTCTCTTTCTTTGCCTTGCCATTGCTGGGAAAAATCTCCGAAAATCTCTGTACTAGTGCAGGGTGAAAATTAAACCCACATATGTTCAAATTCTAGTCACACATGAACATATTATTGTAATAATCAGGTGCTTGTAATTGGAAAGTATCAATAAATCTAATTTCTGATAATTTATCAGCACAATCACCACCCCAAACATTGGCACAATTTCCACGTGGCATGGATGATACATCTCCCTTGACAGGAGTTATACATTCAGCATAAGGGCCAGATAAGTTAGCCATGTGGATATAATTATAGCTAATGCTAAACCTCAATCTCCAACATGCTTAAAACTATGATTATATCAAAATCTGGCTACAACTATCATTGAATGTAGACAAGTATGCGAGAGAATTTCTATTTTTATTTTAAGCTGGCGAAGCCATCTTCGTTCTTTTTAGGAAGCATCCACTTTCTCATTA
>JAXQQM020063483.1:0-55954 GCA_034641835.2 Pinus albicaulis | reverse complement strand
ATATGATCCAAACGACCATATTATATCACCATGGATCAATATATGTTTGTGTTTGTGATACACATAAATTAGTGATGAGGCAAAATAAGAGGCTCGACCCTAAAAATTGGGAATATGAAAAGCACCGGGAAGGGGTAAAACTAGAAAATTAAATGCTTGAGCTTGAGAGGGGGCTGATGGGACCATAAAATTTGTTTTTGTTAGAAAATTATATATTACAGAGCAGTGCAACAAATAAAATATGCGAAAACAAAAACACAAAAAACATATAAAACCAGAGAGATACAGATATACATGGTTCACCCAATTTGGGTTACGTCCACCCCGAACAACCAGTCCTTCCTTTATATTATCCAAAAAAATGAAGAGACACAACCTACAACAGATCCGTTGTAATATCCTTTGTTCTCTATCATAGTATCCATTTCAGTTTCTCACTCTGAGAATACACATACAATACACAACCATAATATAATGGCCTCATACAAAACGAGGGGTTTCCTTCTAGGGAAAAAACCCTAAATTAAACATAACTTCTACCATCAGATCATCCGCCTAATGAATGGCCCCGATTGAATAGAAATTACAATACTTTTACAAGGCAATTTTATATATGTTTTTATCTTCGGGGGCATTGTGATACCTCTAAAAAAAGAAGATAATCAGGCTCCACGCCCAATAGTTTTTAGAGTGAGATATTATATACAATATGGAAACAATCACATTACAAAAATATCGAGAAGGGTGCATCTATGAGCTTTAGGCATATTTTTTTCCAAAAGTCCCATTAATAGATACTTTCTTAGAGTAGTTTCCCTCATCCATAAGCCACAATCCATGTAGCAGTGGAAACAAGGGGCATGGCCCCATCCAACTTCCACTAGTTATTTATATTTGTGACACAAATCTAAGCTATATATATATATATCGTAATGTAAACAATCATTAATCTAGAAATGTGAGATCCTATAAGTGGATGCACCTATCCAAATTTTTCGTGTGGATATCAGACAAGAGGGTGTAGTCCACTACAAGATACCTAATCTACATGTATGCTTTCTAGAACATGAAAATAATATGAGATTATAAAAGTTTCTTCTTTTGTATATCCATGGTCATAATATGTGAAATATCCATTTGTTTGAAAAATAAGACATGGGAATTCCAACCAATATATAATTGAAATGTTGTTGCTATTACCTACTTACATAAATTGTAACAGATATAGTTTTAGCCTCCAATCAACACATAATTAAATTGTGGAATCTAGGAGGTGTAATATATGTACAACTAAACAACCATGAACACAAACAATCAAGTGTCAGGGAACAAGTATAGTCGGATGTCCATAAATGCCTCAACCAACTATTCATCAGGGATATAAGAGAGGAATTAAGCATTCCAATATAATTCACATAGAGGAATATATAAAATAAATTCCCATAATAATTAATCATAACTCAACATTTATAAAACAAAGGATCATAAATAATATTACTTATTTGGTTGATTTATAGGGAAACTGAAGGAGGGACTTCCACTCTCCTCCCAATCATAGGCGAACTGCACCATAATTCTCTTGCAGTTGATCGCCCATGAGATGGATCCAAGGTTTGAGGAATTTCATAGGAATTAATGTGAATGAACCATAGATTTAAAAGGGAGCTCAATTTGATAGAACCAAGAGGAAATGTGAACATGCTAGAACCATGAGAGACAATATGGTGCCAAAACATAAAAATCAATGTTGAATGAACTAGAGTAAGACCCTTTTATCTCCCCTTTGTTGCATATATAAACTAGTGCCACCATTATTGTTGTGTTTTGTTGTTTGGTGGACAAATCATTCTTGCAGACAAGAGCAATCTCCCTAGGTTTGGAAATCAAATACTTATAAAATTTACCTAGATTACCATTAAATCATAGATGTAGGATTAGATGAATGGTTCATATATTTTTAAAAATGCTTATCCTTGTTGTTCTTTGATATGACTTTCAATATTGTTCTCAATGCTCCAATAAAATATATGCAAAGGCATAAACATACAAATTATCAAAGCATGCGATACCTAAATGATTTACCATAATCTAGATAAGTGATTAAGGAATCTCCTAACAATCACCATAGAAATGAATGTGGGAAAGAAATATGCATTTGTATTAATAAGGAAAAAGAGAGAGTTACAACCAAAGATTTGATGTTGATATCTTCCTCCCAATAGTCCTCAACTCCAACATTGCATTCAAAAGCCTTCAATGGACACTTCAACTATAGCTTCAAGGGTAAAAAATACAACCCCTTTTTCTTTGAATGCATTATATTTTTAGGCCAAGGATGGAAGTTTGGATCCACTTAGTTCGGAGTTAGAACCACAACACATTAGGGGAATCTTGAGGTCTAAAATGGGCCTCCTAAGAAAAATGTACAACCAAAATAAAATTTATAAGAACCAATAGAATTCAAGATGATGATGTCAACCATGGGCGATGATTCACCATTTTTGGTGTAAAAAAGTAAAAAGATTAAAAAATAATCAAATAATAAAACTACTTTTTCAACTCGTATTTTCAATTTATCTCCCTAAGGTTTTACTAAAATTTTGAGCAGGAGTACTCGTTGGATGAAAAATTTAATTCCACTTCCAAGGAGTACTCATGTTATATACTTTCGATGGATGCTGCTACATGAAAAAAGAGAAATACATGAAAAAACATTATTGCAATCACATTTTTCATTTATATCTCATTTTTCATGTAGCAAGGTCCATCGAAAGTATGCAACATGGGTACTCCTTGGATGAGGAATCAAATTTTGCATCCAATGAGTTTACCGCTCGAAATTTGAGTAAACCCATAGGGAGATAAGTTGAAAATACACGTTGAAAAAATAGTTTTTTTTTTTTTCCCTCTAAAATTTGATAATGTAATATAATCTTGTTTTATTGTTTCCACTATTATGTAATATTCCTAAATTAGCATGCAGCTAATTGGAATATTAATTTTGCTCTTATCATTTAGTTAGATGAATAAATGGGTAGGGAGACCCATAAACCTCTTTTGTAGGAATAAAATCCCTCTTAAATGTGAAAAGGGATCATCTTCGTAGCTGGATAAAGCACCCTCATGTGTGAACAAGGGCTAATGCATGCAGACAAGGTCAAGTTTGACCAAGTCAACAATGTAGTTTTGGAGGGAGATTGATTGCATGATGGTGGAAACCCTAATGAGTGGGACCCAAGGTGAGAAGGCTCACATTGTTTATAAGGAAGAGGATGGAAGCCATAGGAGCTTATGTTATGGATTATTGATTTTGTGGTCTGCATGACTATTTGCATTCTTTAGATGTTTAGTTGAGATTGCTGTGCTATTTAGCACCGGGTGTTTCCAATCGAGAATCCCACCTCTCCCATTGAGGAGCTCTTGGAGGAGTCTTGTACTATCATTTCCACATTTCAGAATTCTGGCCAAGATTCAGTATTCAACTACAGTGCAGTTTCTATTCAGATTTGTGTTGTGTTGCAGGGTTTTGCAGTGGAGGGTTGAGAAACCCACTTTCTGAGCTAGTTTTCCATAGGAGGAAGGATTCCTTCTCTTGGGAGATCAGAAAGGAGGGTTCCTAGACATATTTCAGATATTTGGCATCAGGCCAACCTATCCCCATTGTTTACAACGCAGTTTCAGCTAGGAATTGTGTTATTTTAGTGAGTTGTTGTAGTGGGCAACCAAAAAATGGCCGAAAATCCAAAGTTAAAATCTGGCTAAACCACCTCTGGGTTTTTTGAGTAGAATCTGTGGTTGAAATCCTATATCATTCTGAGCATGCTAACGACATTCCACACATGGTTCTTTGACTCAAAAGTAGTAGTTTCCAATAGTAGCAATTTCCTCAGTAGTAGTGGTTTGCTTTCTATTGAAGGGATCATCCCTTCATTGAGAGAGTACTTTTGGAGGAGTTCTTTCAGATGTACATTAGATTCAGCCACATCCTTCTATGTGCTTCAGTTGCAGTGAATCTTCAGCCCTAAGGCTTTAGATCCACCATTCATACTTTGTGTATTTCCAGAAAACCTTCCCAGGTTCCCTTGGAAAGGTGTTTAGGAGGCTAGATATTCACTCCTAGAATTATTTGAGCTATACAACAACATATCTACATTGATGTATCTTTATGCAGCAACTTATGCCCTAAAACTGTGTTTTCATGGCTCATGGCACTTGTATGGCAGTGTTTTTACATGTATTGACATATTTTCTTAGAGGAGGCTTGTTTTCTATTGCTTGAGTGATTAGATCCTCAAGATATTGTGCTTATTATTTGCTGATATGTTTAATAAGATGGCTACACATTTGTCTCATATCATGGTGTGTTGATTAATTCAATGTTCTTTCCACTATTATGTTCATATATTTTTGTTTCCCCATTTGGGAATAATACAATGGTATCAGAGAATAATCTTGGCTCAGCCTGCGAGTTTCAGCCAATATGCTATAAAAAGATATTAGAATGACAGAAGAATGAGCTTTGTCTCATCACTTTTCAAATCCATGAAGAACCTCTCCAAGGAGGTTAAGAAGATGCAAGAGGAAAGATACAATGAGACCACTAGAGGGTTTCAAGAAGAGGGAAGTCCATATACTTCCTATTCTCAGAAGAAAGAACTAGTGTTGCAAAGAAATTCAAAGCAATACACTATGCCCTTTCCTTTTGAGGAAAAAGACAAGAAGCATGGAGAGGGAGGGCACTTGGAAGATGATATCCTAAGTGGATATCTGGAAGAATATAAGTCTCAACCTAGAGCTTTCAAGGAGACTCTAGCTCTTCCATAATTTATTCATCTTGGAGAAGAAAGGAGGCCTTGCAGCAATAGGAAAATGAAGGGCAATAGATTTATATTGTCTACTTTTGATGGGCTATCCACAAGTACATCAAGGGCTTGGGTAATGAAGCTAGATTCATTCTTCCTACTACATCCAGTAGTAGAAAGAGAGGTTGTTGAGATTACAGCACTGCACCTTGAAGGTGAAGCAAACATTTGGTGGTTCAACCATTTGAGTCATGCAAGAGTGAGTGCATTTGCAGATTTTACTCAAAGGTTGATCAAAAAATTTGACAAGAAGAAATTAGAGGAGGAGAAGCCTTCACCACAATTTGAGGAGACTTGTACCAGCACTGATACAACTATGGAAGAGCAGCCATGATCTTCAGCAGTTGGGGGAGCCATCACATTGGAGGAAGGAACCCTTGTAGCCATACAAGATGTTCCCAAGCTACACCAAGGTATGCATAAGTTTCCACTTTCTATTATTTCAACACATTTTATGGAGGGTGGTGGAAAAATGCCATTGCATGACCAAGGGTCAAAATATATTGTTGATTTGAAGCAACAAACTTTCACTGTGTTGTGCAGCCTTGGGTTGTTCAAGGAAGGGATAAACAATCCTCCTAACTATTCATTATTGAGACGCACACAACTCCGGGAGTTGGGGTGTGAATTTTTGGAGGATAAGATGAGCATTATACAACCCTATGAGGAGTTTTTACCTTCAGCATATTTGGATCCTTATGGATTCAATATGGTCATTGGTGAGGAGTCTTCATTGGGAGATCTCCAAGAGGTTGCATTTCAACATCCCATGAAATGCAAGAGTAGAAATATGATATGGGAGGATGGTATTACCATTGGAGGAATACCAAGGTGGAGCATGATAAGATACACCCACAGTTGGATGAGAGGGTGTGGATGGTAAGCAAGAGGGTGGTGAGTCACCTACATATATATGACACAGGGTAATAGTAGGCATGGCTGCGTTGGCTACTCTTTAAAGAGTTTGGCCATCATGTGACATATCCTTCTTCAAAGGGTATGTTGGTGGAGGGAACTTGGCAGGGAACTTACATCATATGGTAGCAAGGAGTTTGGGTGCATTGTGTTGATATGAAATTATTCATGTCAATCATCATATTTTCACCTCATGATTTGTATGATGGAGGTGTGAATGGGTAGCAAGAGCTATTGTTTCTTTGGCTACTCTTGGGAGAGTATGGGCAAAAAATTTCCCATACTTGGCATGATATTCAGGAGAAAGGGATGGCACAATAAAAGTGCAAAGAGGCTACCCTTTAGCATTGGAGGATCAGGAGGTACTTCCACATAGGAAGGAGACTCCCACACATAGCAGCATGATGGTGGATGACTTTGGCACATGACATGTCAAAGAATGGGGTCATGGAGTGGCAAGAGCCTTATCACTAAGTCCAACAATGTTGTCACTTGGGAGTATGCATCTATTGATGGAGTCTTCCAAGGGGAGTATGCATCCCTTCATTTTGCACACCTTTATGAGGAGATTCTCATGGGAGGGCTCATCTATGGACCTCACTTTCAGCCTACTCACAATTAATGGTAAGAAATGTATTTCTGTACTTATTGATCATTTCATGAAGTATTTGCATCTTCTCACCATCTATCTACAGTGTATTGTTCCACAAGGGGGCAAGATTATCTTTGGGTTTCATGGCCATTCTAGGACCAACATGTATGACAGAGATAACCCTTATTTGCATGAATTTGGGCAAATGTGGTTTTATTTTTGTTATGCTCAGCTGATTTATAATGCCATTTACTACCTCCTAGTAGATGAGCAAACATGCACAACTAACAAATTGTTGGGAGATAACTTGCCACGTGATGTTCTAAAACAGAAGTTGGTAAAATTGCACTATATCCACTGGAGAAACCATTGGTACCATCCAAATTTTAACATAACCTTCAACATTTTTCTAATTTGGATACCACACGGTGATGATGTACCATTCACTTTGTATGGGATGGATTGGGCTCATGAAACTAGAGGAGGGGTCTTTGGAGATCCAATTGCCCTTTTGTATCTTGAGGGAAACATTATTGCAGCCCAATATCATCAGCAACTCTACAATTTCCATAAGTGGAGAGAGAGATAGTGTGGGGTAGGCCATTTGGTCTACCATGGTCAGTTATGCAGCCCACCTACATTGCAGGAGCCAAAGGTGGAGGCGTATTTCTATGAGTTACCATTTTGGAGGGTGACTCATTTTGTATGGATGATAGCCTGGGGATGGGAGCTTCACATGGGAATGATGATTTCCAATATATTTCATATTCCATGCCTCAAGAAGGCCTTTAGACAACATATTTTTTCCTCCATGGGTATTTCACTTTTTCATGATGATAGCTATTTGGGATTGTCACCAAAAGCTAACTTGCATACTTGGGAGGAGTAATTTGGAGATTTAATGATGAGACAACATCTTGTTCCTTGGAGGAGATTATCATATGAGGATGCTACTTGAGGAGGAGAGGAGGCTTTTCAGTTCTATCCTTGCAGTTGCTTGAGGACAAACAACATTTGGGAGGGGAGGACTGCAATAATCCTAAATTAGCATGCAGCTAATTGGAATATTAATTTTGCTCTTATAATTTAGTTAGATGAATAAATGGGTAGGGAGACCCATAAACCTCTTTTGTAGGAATAAAATCCCTCTTAAATGTGAAAAGTGATCATCTTCATAGCTGGGTAGAGCACCCTCATGTGTGAACAAGGGCTAATGCATGTGGACAAGGTCAAGTTTGACCAAGTCAACAACGCAGTTTTGGAGGGAGATTGATTGCATGATGGTGGAAAACCTAATGAGTGGGACCCAGGGTGAGAAGGCTCACATTTTTTATAAGGAAGGCGATGGCATCCATAGGAGTTTATGTTATGGATTATTGATTTTGTGGTCTGCATGACTATTTGCATTCTTCAACTGTTTAGTTGAGATTGTTGTGTTGTTTAGCACCGGGTGTTCCCGATCGGGAATCCCACCTCTTCCATTGAGGAGCTCTTGGAGGAGTCTTGTACTATCATTTCCAATTTTTTTCATTCTAGCCAAGCTTCAGTATTCAGCTACAATGTAGTTTCTGTTCAGATTTGTGTTGTGTTGTAGGGTGTTGTAGTGGAGGGTTGAGAAACCCACTTTCTGAGCTAGTTTTCCATAGGAGGAAGGATTCCTTCTCTTGGGAGATCAGAAAGGAGGGTTCTTGGGCATATTTAAGATATTTTTCATTATGCCAACCTATCCCCATCATTTAAAATGTATTTTTAGTTGGGAATTGCGTTATTTTAGTGAGTTGTTGCAGTGGGCAGCCAAAAAATCGCTGAAAATCCAAATTTAAAATTTGGCTAAACCATTTGTGGATTTTTCTGGGTTTTTTGAGTAGAATCCGTGATTAAAATCCCAGATCATTCTAAGCATGGTAACAGCCTTCCACACATGGTTCTTTTCCTCAGAAGTAGTAGTTTCCAACTACAACAATTTCCTCAGCAGCAGTGGTTTGCTTTCTGTTGAAGGGATCATCCCTTTATTGAGAGAGTATTTTTGGAGGAGTTATTTCATATATACATTAGATTCAGCCACATCCTTCTATGTGCTTCAGTTGCAGTGAATCTTCAGCCCTAGGGCTTTAGATCCACCATTCATACTTTGTGTATTTCTGGAAAACCTTCCCGGGTTCTCTTGGAAAGGTGTTTAGTAGGCTAGATCTCCACTCCTAGCATTATTTGAGCTATACAAGAACATATCTACATTGATGTATCTTTATGCAAACAATTTATGCCCTAAAACTGCACTGTCATGGCTCATGGAACTTATATGGCACTGTTTTTACGTGTATTGACATATTTGCTTAGAGGAAGTCTATTTTATATTACTTGAGTAATTATATCCTCAAGATCTTGTGTCTATTATTTGTTAATATGTTTAATAAGATGGCTGTACATTTGTCTCATATCATGGTGTATTGATTAATTCACTGTTCTTTCCACTATTGTGTTCATATATTGTTGCTTCCCCATTTGGGAATATTACATATTATTTTATAATTTCCTTAGGAAACCCATTTTAGACCTCAAAATTCCCTTAATGGGAGGGGATGGGATCCATTATGGTAGGAGTTTGATCCCATATCCTCACAAATTGGAAATATACCTTCAGGAGGCTTTTAGAATGGGAACTTTGTAACCTTTTATTTTTTACCCAGGTAAGAATGTCATCACACTTTTAATGAAGATAAGTTTTGAAAACATCACAACACTTTTATTATGCAAGGACCATGACATCACATGTTGTAATATTGGCATCTACCACGATCTCAAAAAATAGGGTTTTTAAGGTATGCAATCTAGGATTCATATAATTTATGGAGACATATTTTTTCCACCTTTCTCAGGGATTGATGACAACAATTCTTCAAATGGTGAAAAATAAGAATTTGACATCATTTGTAAGGATGTGACAAATTTATGTGTAAGATATTTCCCCCTAAAGTACAAAGTTATAAAAGGTATAATGACCAAAGTGCTTTATCATGCAAAGGTTCGAATCAAGGAACAACTAGTCAAAAAAATGCAAATCAACAATCAAGAGTTTACAATACAATATCCTCATATGATCATCTTTGAGGTATTAATTCCCATACTCATAATATAAATAACTCTAAGCATAAGTATGGAAATGTACAATGATCCATGTCAATAAAATGAAGTCACGACTACCAAATATATGTCATGAATCCATGCTCAGAAACTTAGTATGAACACAACCACCATACATACATCGTGTATCTATGTCATTGTCATGAATACTCAAAACTCCACATAACCTGGATGTATCAAACAAGATCTAGGTTCTTCATCTCTATCTATCTGTGGTACAAATCTAACCATGTGAATAAATGTCTTGAAGTTGAACATGGAAAAAACCATTTGATTACCGATCAATGATGAAAATCGTTAACAAATGTAAGAGAAACCATCAATAATGACAATGAATCTCAAGGTACTCTAGTACAATCGATGGGGTGTGAATAGGTGATCTGAATTCAAACATGCCGAAAATGGAAATAATAAATCTTGGAAATGGCATCAAGAAGGATTTTAGTTTAAATTTCCCTTGATTAAATAAGAATAAAATTGCAATTCCACATCACATGACAACTTGTAAGAGTTAACTAAGTTAGGATGACTTATTTGGTTCAATTAATTCAAATTGAGGGTCAAACTAGAGGCATGTAGAGTGTCTCCTACATTATAGGAGCCTTGGTTGAGTTTATTTAGAGTTGTAATTAATTAAATTAGTTTATATGATTTAAAGTCAGTTTTGCTAGTTCTAATTGATGGAGGAACTGGAGAGAGGTAAAAGTGTGAAAATTAGATTTAATTCACATGCAATGATCAAACAAATAACTGATAATTCACTCATAAATAACTCATATATGTTAGTTCTGAGAAAGACCCAGCTGATATTGGTGTTCAAGGGAAATGTACTATGAGTTGTATAATTATTCGAATTGTACAGGTGGTGCATGTAGTCAGAGGAAGGCCCCTACTGGATTGACAGTATGGATTTGGAATTTCCCTAATTAATAGGGCCTAGTTACCATATGAAGATGCACTAGGAAATAGGGACTTGGGAAAGCCATAAATTGGTTAAGTATTGAACTAGGCTTGTCTAGGAATCATTGAGACAGATAGAGATAGTGCAGAGGTTTCTCAGCTTAGAGAAAAGAATTGTAATATTCTCATATTTTTTGGCTTATGAAATATAAGATAGAGGGGTTTTTTAACTGAGGATTTCCCCATATAAATTCTGAGAAAGATCCAGTTGAGCTTTGAGTTCAAGGGAAATGTACTATCAGTTGTATAATTATCTGAATTATATAGGTGGTACATGTAGTCATAGGAAGGCCCATAATGGATTTCTCAACATGGATTGGAAATTTCCCTAATTAGTAGGGCCTAATTACCCAAGGAAACTGCACTAGGAAATAGGGACTTGGGAAAGCCAAAAATTAGTTAAGTATTGAACCGGGCTTGACTAGGAATCATTGAGACATATAGAGATAGTGCAGAGGTTTCTCAACTTGGAGAAAAGAATTGTAATCTTCTCGTATTCTTTTGCTTATGTAATACACAGATAGTGGGGTTTTTTAGCCGAGGATTTCCCCAGATAAGTATTTGTGTTGTGCGATTGAAATTATTTCTCTTTCATGTTTTGTGATTTCAAGATCTATATTGGTTTTCGAAATTGGTAGAGTAGATTCAATTATAATTTTTTAGTGTATTACAATAATCAGTTTATATACGTGTATTTTCTATAAAACATCCATAGAATCATTCAATTGAAGTTCAATGATGTAAACATGTCATCAAAATTGAGGAGACCTGCCATTGAGGCATGCAAGTTCCAAGGTACTCAAAGGGTTTCTAAATTAACTTCCTATATAATGTGCTAAAGTTGAGAGGAAGTGATCCATCGCAGGAGGACCTTAACATATCCCTCATAAATGACATGAAATAGGTTTCAATATTTGAAGAACAAAATAGGAGTGATTCGGGACTGAATTAAGGATGGTCGATGTAACAACCCTTGGTTGATTTCCTATGTAAATAAAATAAGACCATGGTCATGTGACACGTATTCCAAGTTGAATGATGCGAAAAACATAGTGATGGGAAATTGTGAATTGGAATTGGCAAAGGAAAAGAGGCATTAATAGACATTTAATTATAAAAATAAATGAAAATAGGAGAAAAGGGATATAAAGAGACACAAATTTGCATGATAGGGAAATAGAAGGAAAAAAGAAGGAAAATGAAGAAAATAGAGGCCTCAATGATAAAACGCTTCTGAGGATCAGTTCATAACTTTTTGTTGGTTTAGATTTTTGACAAATTTTTGTTGGAGATATTTTTCATTCTCTCTCTCATACTCCTACACACTTAGATAATTCTTGGAGCATGCTTGGAGAAATCTAGTATTCACTTGGATTGGAGAAAGAAGGAAAAGGAAAGAAAGGAAGCACAAGGAGACAATGGGATCAAAAACTAAAACTTGATTGATTTGCAGGTAACAAGTTGTATGTATGATCTCCTTGTTGATTTTTGGATGCATGGTATATGCATGTGATTATTTGGTTATATGTTATCATTGGCGTGGATTTTTTTCTGGATTGACAGTGGTTTCAACCTTGCCTTGCCATTTCTTAGATGGCCATGGTGATTTGAGTTTCCCACTTGATTTTTTTGTTGGTTCTCATGTTTTCCCTATGGCCGTGGGTTGGAAAAAACACTTTGGAAGACTTGGAATGACTTGGGTTGAGTTATTATTCCTGGAGCCTAGGTTGGGACAAACACTCTGGTGTGCTTGGTGGGTTGAGTTACTAGTCCCAGGAGCTGGGTTGGACAAATTATCTGGAGCCTTGTGACAACTGTGGGTTGAGTTATTAGTTCTTAGAGCCCTAGAAAACTTGGGTACAAACTGATCTAGTTATGGTTAGTGATTTTTGGACCGTAGAGGTGGAATCGCTATGGCTGAGATGGTTTGGCCTCTAGAAGCCCTGTATGGTTCTATTTTGGTTTTACCCTTATGATCCCACATTCATGCTTGGTATATGGCATAAGGGTGATTGGTTGAAAGAGAGATTTGTCTTAGCCCAATCTATGGTCGGGTGGTAAGTGGAAGTTCTTGACTTGGTTGGCATTTCCATATGTTAATAAGAGATAATTTCCTATTGTGATCAATGAATATATGTGTTGATTATGATGGTTATCTTATGGCTTCTTTTCCATGGTTTCTATTATGGTTATATGTTGGTTATGTGATGTATTTTATCTATGGCTCCTTAGATTTTTCGCTAATTTAATGAATGGTTGATGAATGCATGTACTAATAGGCTTTATTGCAACTATGTGGAGAGGGTATAGAGCCTTCTTGACGATTATCAGGTGAATTTCAAACTCTTATGATCATATATACATTCATTAACCTGTAGATCCTATTTTATCCATGTGTTTGACGAAATTCCCGTTATGGATTAGGAATATAGGGGTTGAGTTCTTTCTTTCGTTTCATTATTTGGGATTTTCATTAGGTAAATTATCATCTTGAAAAGTTTCAAGGGGCAGTGGTCTAGAGGCTGGCCTGAAAAGGTGGCATAGATCCCAAGACCACATGCTCAGAATTGAATATTTTTGGGTCACAACTGTATGGAAGCATTTTTATGCATGTGGTTCAAGGCCTATAACCACACCCTTTCCTTGTTATGAATTCTTTTGGGGTGTTAGGTCAGAGAAAAATAGATCTAGCTCAAGGATTGGTCACTTGGGGTGGTCCTTTGGCCCTTAAGTGTCCTGTAGCCTTATGAGATATTTTTGAATTGTCATTTTGTCGGCCCCACTTCCATAATAGGAGCTTGGAGGTCGGAACATGTCATAGTAGCTCTTTGTCTCATATTTAAATTTGTATGCAAGTCTATCTAGGTAAGTACGAGAGGGAGTGTTATATATAGTATCATATATTCCAAGTTAAAAAAATCAGACTGGCATGCATGTCAGTTGTTGTATGTTCATCATGCATGCATGTTGATTAATTCTTTTCATGGTTATGGTTATCATGCTTGAGGTCCTATTATGTAGTTAGAGTTATCATGCATGATGTTGATATGCTGATATGATTATGTATATAAATATATCATGCTAATATGGACTACTTTGTGTAGATGAGATAATATCCCCTGACGTTCACTAAGGTATGAATTGATTATGTTCTATCATTTTATCTAACATGTCATGTTTGTAGGAGATGGAAGATAAAAAATGACTAGCAGAATGGTGGACTACAATTCACATGACTCTCCTTACAAATCAAATGAGTAGCAAGGAGATGAGTATTCTCCTGAAATACTAGATACACTGAGAAGTTTGAGGGAAAAAAATAAGGAGTTGCAAGGTAGACAATAGCAGGTTAATTGAGGAACATGAAAATATTTCTAGAGCACAAGAAAATCAAGCGAAAGTTGATGCAATGATACTTCAAAGTATTTTAGATTTGCAGAGACAAGGACCACTAAGAATCTTTCATGGAAAAGAGGAAAGGACTAATCAAGCATATGGTAGCAGGTCTCGATTAGGACACAGGTTGGATAGAGACGACACAGTCAAAGGTGGTAGATTCTTGGATACACTTAAAAATAGGGGTAGTGATCACGGATTTCATTCTTGTTCTGATTCTAAGAGACATCATCTTCATCACCGTCATCATCCTTATTGGAGTGAGAAGAATTATTTTCCATAATATTTAAAGAAATCCAAGCCTCCTACAGTCGATGGAGAGATGAAGGGGTCACAAGATGCAGAAGAATGGTTGATGGGAATGAGGAAGTGACTCAAATTGAATTATTATTCAAAGAACATAAAAGCCAAGATAACTACTTTTAGTCTTAAAAGGAAAACAAATATTTTTTGGGAATATGTGAAGAACGTTAGAGGCATTAAAGAAGAGGAGTTGGTTTGGGATGAGTTCAAGAAAATTTTCAGGAAGAAGTACTTGACAGAGAGGTACTATGACGATAGAGCAAAAGGAAAGGAAGGAAGCACAAGGGGACAATATGATCAACCACTACAACTAGATTGCTTTAAAGGTAATAGGTTGTATGTATGATCTCCTTGTTTATTTTTTGGATGCATGATGTATGCATGTAATTATCTGGTTATGTGATATCATTGGCATGGAGGATTGCCTAGATTGACGATGGTTTCAACTTTGTCTTATCATTTCCTAGATAACCATGGTGTTGAGGGTTTTCCCACATGATTGTTTTTATTATTGGTGCTCATGTTACCTATGTCTGTGGGTTGGAACTGTTAGCCCAGGTATGTCATTGATCAAGTAACTCTTTCAATTTTTTTCCATAAATTCATAGGTCAATTCTTTTTACTTTTTCGAACCAATTCTTAGAAAATAATTTTGGTCACTGAAGAGGTATAAATCATGTTTGTTGCTCCTTCATTTCATTCATCACCACCATCATTTTCAAATCATCTCCATCATCAGTTTCAAGGTCATCATCTCCATCATCATCATTTAAGAGGTCTAGGGTTAGGTCACTCCATTTCATATAGGTGATTGTCTAGGTTCATCTCTTCCTTTGAAAAATCTTCAAATTTTCACTTAAAACAAAGCAACAACCCTCCATTCCACTCATAAAACCGTAGTGAAGGAGCTATCTTGTTTATGAAATGAAATAAAGACCACTTGTCTTGTTTCATATGATTCAAGTTTCAAAAAATGTAAAAGTGACTCATTCATGTCTCACTGTTTCATGAAAAATTGAAGAATTTTGTCTCACTGTCTCATTTAAGGACCAAAAAGTCATCTTGATTGTTATAGCTTCAAAAGAGGTCATTTTGACTCACTGTCCCAGTCAAATTCAAAGGGAATCATTTCGAATCTCAAAGACACCTTATCTTATTTTAAAAGAGTCATTTCCAAATGTGAAAGTTCAGAGGTGTGAAATTTCAAAGGTTTTAAGAAAAGAAGTATTGTTGTCTTATTTTAAAGGAGAATTTTGTCTCATTGTCTCATTTAAATGTTTATAAAGTCACCTCAAGTGTCAAAGAGTTAAAAAGAGGTTCATTCTGCCCTCATATCTCATTCGAAGGTGTAAAAAAAGCCATTTTTAAGTTCAAAAAGTTCAAAAATGTTATTTTAAGTGTTAAAGGGAAAAGGTAAAGGGTCATCTTCAGCTTATAAAAGAAAACGAAACTTAATTTTATTCATTTTTACCCTTTTCATGTAGGTGAGAGCAACTCTTCACCTCACTTACCTTCCATAGTATCTAAATTCCAAAATCCAAGGCTCAAATTCACTTAAAAACCCTTTTTTTACACTTCTTTGAGCTCGTGTTATGATTTTGGCTTAGTTTTTACGCTTCTAGGTGAATCTGTTATGTTTCTAGGTGAAGCTATTACACTTCTGTGCCTTAGTGATACACATTTACCACTGTTGTTACGCTTCTGGAAAAGAAGTAGTTTGTGGTTTTTGGCTTCGGAAACCTCGAAATCAACTTAAATCTTAGCTCCTTTACTTTGTGTAGCCTCATAGAAGGTAAGTCTCCATTCTCATGCTAGTGTTTGGTTGAATTTTGAAGCCTTGAAAGCATTTCATGCTCTTTTAATATTTCCCCCATATTTTTCACTGCCCGTACATAAAAAAATTATTATGATAAACCCTGACCTATCCGTTTGACCTAAAACATTACCCCATCACATAAACTATATCCATACATCCCATATGTAATATCCCCATACTCTTGTCACCAACACCAAAACCACTACCCATAGCATGTTTTATACAGTCAAACACTAACTCAAGCCTTTTCCGCAGTGAAAATAGTGAAAACTTGGCATTGATTGTGTTTTGAGGTTTTGACTACCTTACACCCATCCATTTTCCCTTATTCCACATGCACTTTGGAGATAAGGTTCCATAATCCTCATTGAATTTTTATCAAAATTTTTTAATTAGCTCCATGGCCCTAAAACACCAAAAACACTTTTTCAATAGTTATTCTCATAGTCTAAAAATGAGAATATCCTGTGTTTTGAGGTTTTGACCACCCTAAACTTACTCATTTCTCTCCATTCCACTTTCATTATGGAGCTAAGAAACTACCCTATCCACTCAATTTTTCTCAGAATTTTTACTTAACCCCATGACCCCCATTTCATCTTACCAACTTACCCTACTATTGCACAAGAAATTCTCACAGTCAAAATTGGGAATTTCATGTGTTTTAGGAGTTTTGACACCTTCCTGGCACTCATACCTCATTCCACCTACAACTTGAAGCTAACACACAATAAAACCTACTAAATTTTTTCTAGAATTTTTCTCAGCTTCAAGACCCTTCATTCCATCCACTAAATTCACTTTTTCTTACACTCTATTTTTCCAAATTTCCATTCGTTCACTCATTCCTCCAAAACATTAGGGTTTTCATCCTTTCAGTGATAAAAAAGATGGAGAGTGAGAAGAAGATATATAAGGGAGGCTACCATTCCAGGTTTTAGCCAACTCAGACTCATGGCATCATTTTTAGAGCTTCGTGGTCATTTGTCATAGTTTACATTGCACACAGGGACAATTTGGATTCAAAATCCGTTTCTTAAGTAATGGAGATGAATTTTACGTGAAAGAGGTTTTTGTCAATAATAGGAAAAAGAACAAAAACCTCCTTCAATTTATTCATAGGTGATATGGTTTGAGAGAAATTCCAACAATACATTTTCTCCAGGTCATTTTCTTCAATTCTGGACAAGTTGTCTTCAAATCAACTTTTCAGGGGTTTGGAATAGGGATGTGCAATGCTTAATGACTCCATTGTGTAGCAGACATCCTAATATTTCCAACCATACCACTTTCAACCCAAAATAACTCTAGGAAGACCTCCAAAATCCCTCTCAAATGGATTTTTACGCTTCTGGAACACTCCCTTACACTTTTGGAGTAACTTTGGGAGAGTGAACTTTTGGAGGCCTTCCCGTGGGTCATTTTACAAAATTCAAGATGTTATGGAAACCAGACACACAGGTCTAGTTGACCGTTCTTTCAGAATTGGATTTTTTAATTCTAAAAGTGCATAAAAAGTGCTTCCAAATTTTTGTTATGCTTCTGCAAATTGTTTTTTTTTTTTAAATCTTCTGTCAGAATTGTCACAAATCAGCATTGGATTCCCCAGGACACTTGTCAAGCTAAAAAATGGTCACAAATTCGAGGAAATTCTATCCTATGAGTTTTTAGTAGATTTATTGGGTTGGTTTTGGCTTCCTTTCATGATGGAATATGTAATTAATTTAAGGGACACACACTCCTAGTTTATGGCTAAAATTCAGGGAATGGTTTCTAACCTCCCTAGAAACTAGGAAATGACTCATATTTTGCATTTATGATCCATTTTGGATGGGATTTCGACCTGATGAGGTTTCATAGTCTATATTTTCTATAAGTATAATGTCTTTAGTCTTTTTTTGGGTTGGATAGTCTCATATTTTGTAGTGGATCTCTTGTAACCAGCTTGTGGAATGAAATCAGAGACAAATTTACACGAATTGTGTTGAGATGTTTGTGGTATGATTTGGAACATTTTTGTTTCTCATGTTTTCTTATTATATTATGATTAATACCATGTCCACTTCTTCATATATGTCTATATTGTAAGTTTGAGAGCAGAATTCATGTTTATGCATGCTTTGTTTTAGACAAGATTCACCATATTATGTTTATTTTCTTCTTAATTGAATGAATTCATTTCAATGATGATTCAAAATCTAATTCATCTTTATCCTATACTCAATGATTGATTAATATGTTTCCAAAATACCTATCTTACCTCACACACTCTCTGTGGGTTCACCTCAAATTTCAGACCTAAAAACCTCATTTATAGTCCATTCACCAACTTTCCTATCCAGCATTCAAAACATCAATTTTTTTTTACTTATTTAAGCTTACATATCTAGCCTAAAATATTATTATACTCAACCATTAATTTGACTGTTTAAAGTGACAAAGAGAGAGTCCTCTTTGGTCCAGGTAGGGATAGCTACCTGACCTATAGTTTGGTTTGTGGTTTCCTTTCTCCAATCCTACTGTCAACCTTGGGAAGTGGGGGAGAGTGATAATAAGAACAAGTGCTCTCGAAGCCATGGAAAAACTTGGGTTGAGGTACTAATCCTGGAGCCTAAGTTGGGATAAACTCTCTGAAACCCTTGGTGGGTTGAGTTACTAGTCCTTGGAGTCGGGTTGGACAAACGCTTTGGATCCCTGCAAGGCTGTGCGCTGAGTTACTAGTTCCTAGAGCCTTGGACAACTTGGGTAGAGGCCGATATGGCTATGGTTAATGATGTCCAACCGTGGATGTGGAATCACTATGATTGAGGGTTGAGGTGGTTTGGCCTTTGCAATCCCTATTTATTTATGTCTCAGTTTAATCCATGAGATACCACATTCATGCTTGGAATATGGCACTTGGGTGACTGACTGAATGAAATATTTGGTTCAACCAAATCTATGGTCGGGTGGTACATGGAAGTCCTGACTTGGTTGGTATTTTCACATATTAATAAGATATATTCATCTACTATGATTCATGTATACTTGTAGTGATTATGTTGGTGCTAATATGACTAAGTTTCCATGGTTCCTATGCTTGTTATTTTCTAGTTATATGTTGGTTATATGGTGTGTACCATTTATAAATTTTGTCATGAATATTTTAGCTATTTATTTTTTGATTATGTATGGACTAATAAGTGTTGTTGAAACCATGTGGAGAGGGAATAAATCCTTCTTTATGATTCTTAGAATAATCACAGACTCTTATGATCATATATGCATTCATGACCTATAGCTTACATGTTTTCTATGTGTTTGATGAAATTTATAGTTTGTTCTAGGAAATCTAGGTCAAGTTTCTGATATGAGATTTAATGTTTAGCTTTGTTTCCATGTTAATTATGATTCTGGAAAGCTTCAGGAAATTTCGGGAAGTGGTCTAGAGGAAACAATGAAAATGTGGTACAAAATCTAGAACCACATGCTCAGAATCAAATATTTTAGTTCATAACTGCTGGCATCTAGGATTATGAGTATGGTTATAGCCTCATAAACACATGCTTGTATTGTTGTGGGTGCGATTTTGGGCCCATTTGCAGAGAAAAAGGGTTTCAGGTAAGGGTTTTGTCACTTGGGGTGGTTGTTCATCCTTCAAGTGACCTATAGCCCTTGTAGGATGTCAATATGTGGTTGGCCCCACTTCCTTAATTTTAACTAGGAAGTCATGTCATTTCATAGTAACTATTCGTCTCATGTTTACCTTGGTAGGTCGGTGACCTTGGGTAAATGTAGGAGGGATGGTTACAAGCTCCTTTGGGTGCACCCATTTTGTTTGTGAAGAATAAATATGGTACTCTCAGGTTGTGCATTGATTATAAATAACTAAATAAGGTGATGATCAAGAACATGTAGCCATTACCGAGGATTGATGATTTGTTTTATCCATTGAAGGGAGCATCAATGTTCTAAAATATTGATTTGAGATTTGGATATCATCAGGCGAGCATTAAAGAAGAGGACATCTACAAGATTTCATTCTATACCAGGTATGAAAATTTGGAGTTTGTGGTGGTTCCTTTCGGTCTTACTAATGCTCTAACTACTTTCATGTGTTTAATGAATAATATGTTGCGTCCCTATTTGGACAAGTTTGTGATAGTTTTTATTGATGACATATTGATATATTCTAAGAAAGATGATGTACATATAGAACACTTGGAAACAATGTTGAGATTGTTGAGAGAGCATCAATTGTATTCCAAGCTTAGCAAGTGCACTTTCTTTTAGGATGAAGTTCATTACTTGGGACATGTTGTTTCCAAGGAAGGCATAGTACTGAATCCATAAAAGATTAAAGTTATAATTGACTGGCCAACTCCTAGGAATGTGGATGAGATGATATCATTCATGGGACTAATAGGTTACTACACGAGGTTCATTATAAACTTTTCAAATATTGGCTATCCTATTACATCTTTGCAGAGAAAAGGGAAGAAATTTGAATGGATAGAGGAATAGGCAACTATTTTTTATCAGTTGAAACATTTTCTTACAAATTCTCTAGTTTTTAAGAATTCAAATCAAGATAAAGAGTTTTTGGTGTGCACAAATGCTTGCAAGGAAGAAAATTTTGGAGTCTCGATGTAGGAAGGACATGTGGTATGCTATGAGTGAAGGAAAATGAATGAGCACAAGAGAAACTATGTGACTCATGATATTGAGTTGACAACTATAATTTATGCATTGAAGATGTGGATGCCCTATATTCTTGGCAGGAAGTTCATTTTGATGAATTATTATAGTGGGGTGAGGTACTTGTTTGACCAACCCAATTTGAATGCTAGGAAAGCTAGATGGTTGTCTACCCTCAATGAGTTTGAATTTGAGATCAAGTACATTAAGGGAAAGGAGAAAAAGGATGCAGATGATCTTATAAGGAGAATACCAGTGAATCATATATCAACTATGAATTCATATGGGTCAAACTTACATGAGTGGATATTTCAAGCAGGGCAACATGATGACAAGTTCCAAAAACTTAAGCACATGTTACAACAATAGGGTAAAAGAGATTAGGATGTGGATTATCATCTCATGACATATGTCTTGGTGATATTTAGGGACATGGTCTATGTGCGAGACAACGATGAACTCAATAAGATTATCTTGAGGGAATTGCATGTCAATCCATATTCAAGTCACCTGGGATATCAAAATAATTTTATAGTTGTGAAGAAGTTTTACTATTGGGCGAACTTTAAAAAGGAAGTGGTCGCTTTTTTTGCTAGATGTTTGGACTATTAGCGGATGAAGGAAAGTGTAAGCATCCAACTGGTTTGTTACAACCGATTCTGATTCTAGAGTGGAAATGGGAGGTAATTTCCCTGGATTTCATGACAAGTTTGATGAGGACATCTAGACAACATGTTTTCATCATGGTTATGTTTGACAAGTTGAGCAAGGTGGCTCACTTCATTGCTGTAAAGTCTACAAATTCATCTAGTGAGGTAGCTTAGGTCTTCATCAGGGAGATATTTATAATAAATGATGTTCCTAAAAAGATCATATCAGGTAGAGGTGCCAAATTCACGTCTATATTTTGAAAGGATTTGTTTGTAGATTTGGTTACAAAGTTGGCTTTTAGTACAAATTATCATCTGCAAACAAATAGACATATAGAGAGGGTTAACATGATTCTTGAGTACATTTTGATAATGTATGCCATGCATCAGTAGAGGAGGTGGGAGGAGTATATTCCACTGGTGGAGTTTACATATAATAATGGGTATCAAGAGTCCTTGTGGATGATTCCATTTGAGGCCCTCTATGGGTGGAGTTGTAATACTTCCATCAACTCAAGTGATCTAATGAACATTGCGCTGATTGGACCACACATGTTGGTAGATATGGAACATGAAATGCAAGTTATCAAGAAGAATATAAAGGAAACACAAGACATGTAGAAGATTTATGCAGATCAACACAAATCTTTCAAGGAGTTTTAGGTTGGGGAGCATGTGTACTTGCGCATCAAGCCCAAGAAGAGCTCCTTGAGGATTGGGTCATGTGCCAATATGACACCTCAGTCTTGTTTGCCTTTTGAGATCCTTGTAAGGATTGGACTAGTGGCATACATACTTACACTGCCACCAAAAATGAAATCCATGGTGTTTTCCATGCTTCATTGCTTAAGGGATATGTGAAGGATGCTGATCATGTGATTGAATGGTCTGTATTATAGGTGGAACTAGAAGGATAATTGCACCTATAACCTTAGTGAATTTTGCAACAAAATATACTCATGCTCCTAAACTAAGAAATCAAGCAAGTTAAAGTGCAGTGGAAGCACTTTGGGATTGATGAATCTACAAGCGATATGGCTAATCAGATGTAGGTTATGTATACTTCTTTATTCACTGGTTGGCAGATATATTCTGTTATATGTATTTGATATTGTGTTTTGATTATGTTTATGTATGCATATGTGCATTGTATATACTGCATAAAATTGTCTTATAAATCTACAACAAGTAGTATGATGTTCATGGTATGATATGGTGTTCAACAGTATGGTGTGATGTAAATGCCACATTGAGTTGTGTTATAAAGCTCCATGGGAAAAATGTTTTTCTAGTTTATGAGCATCATTGAACATCGAGGACGAGGTTCTCCCAAGGGGGAGGGGTTTGTAACAACCCCTAGTTGATTTCCTATGTAAATAAAATAAGACGAAGGTCATGGGACACATATTCCAAGCTAAATGATGGGAAAAACATAGTGATGGGTGTAACATCCTCGGGGTAAAATTTCATGTAATAGAGTTAATAAAGGGAAAACAAAACCAAGTTCATGGGACATGTATTCCAAGCTGAATGTTGGGAAAAAAATCCTAGTGTGGGTGTTCATTTGGTTTACTATGGCTAAGGGATACTAGAAAAGGCAATAGAAAAGGATTTTAAGAGGAAAGAGACATTAATTGGCATTTTAATTATGAAAATAAAGGAAATTAGGAGAAAAGGAGGGAAAAATATCACAAGTTGCATGTGAGGAGTAAAATGAAGGAAAATAATGGAAAATTTAAGAAATTAGAGGCCTCATTGATAAAAAGGCTTATAAGGATCAGCACACAACTTTTGTTAGTTCAGTTTTTGAGCTCTCTCTATATTCTCTCTACTCTCTCATACTCTTGCAAACTTAGAGCATTCTTGGAGCACTCTAGCATTGGATCAAGGAAAGTGAAGGAAGGACAAATAAGAAAAATGGAAGCAAAGATAAAGTAAGGAAGAGTTGGATCAAGTAGCTACAACGAGATTACTTGCATGCATCGAGTTGAATGTATGATTTCCTTACTAGTTTTGGCATTCATGGTACATGCATGTGTGTATTTGATTCTCTTGCTGAGAATGGCATGGGTTTTTCTAGGTGTGACAATGGTTTTCAACCTTTCCTTTCCATTTTTGGATAACCATGGTGTGATCAGATTTCTCTTACTTGGTTAAGTTGGATTTCCAAATGGTTTCAAAACTCAATGGGGTGGTCTCAAGAGGAAACACGAGGCCTAGGAATCCTTGGACCGGTGAAGGTGGGATTGCGGTAAAGCCTAATTGTGTATACCCTTGTTGGGCCTAGGAATACTCGATCCATGAATGGCGGGATATATGGTAAATAATATAGGTTGGAGACAGAAAAATTCCTCATGGTTTAGGTAGATATCACTAGAGGAATCCATGCTTGCATAGGCCTAGTGATCCCTGGACCGGTATGTGGTGGGATTACAGTAAATCCTGGTTTCTTAATTGGGCCTAGGAATCCCTTAGTAGAATTGTAGTAAAGCCTAGTTGTGTTGAGATTGCAACAAGATGATGATCTTAGTGAAAAGAGTCGCCTTCACTAAGTGGTGTTACACTAAAATCTGTCATCCTGACATTTTACCATGATTATGAGCTCATTATTACTCATACTTCCTCCTTTTGCAAGTCTAACATATCAGCTCCTCATGTCAAGCTTTCAAAATCAGAGAAAAATCCCTAAAATCCCCTAAACATTGGTATCACACTTTCTCTATACATTCCCTGCGGTCCCACACCTAAATCTCAGCCTGCCTGCGGAACCATACCGCACGTTCTTTGTGTTATGGGTGCGGACCTCTGTAAAATCCAAAAAGGCGAGAAAGTAAAGATAAAAAGTGAATTTCAGATGAATTCTAGAAGATTCTAGATGGGAATTTTCGGGAATGGATACGCTTTGAGAAGGTTCATGCATCCCTCACTTGATGGAGCTAACCCCTTGATGTAAGGAGCTAATCCCTTTGAAGGATGATTCTATCCCTTCATATTTGGAACAAGAAACCTCCTCTTTTCCACTATAAAAAGAGGCCTTGGGTAGCCTCAAAGAGAGTTCAAGCTTAAGATATTTGAAGTTAAATGCTGTTGAGATTCAGACTCAGTTAACTAAGGCTTTCTGTGAGGTTAAATCACTCATCTCTATTTGTCTTGGTTCAAAGAGTGCAATGCTTGTCAAATTAGAAGAGATTCCTACTTCAGACCCCAGGAGGACCTGCACAACATCAAGGCAGAGGTTGTAAAGGTTTTCTTTATTTGAAGTTAATACAAATATACTCATTTCTCTCATTAAACTGTCTATTCATGGTTTATTTCATAAATTCCTTGATCATTATGATAAGCATGGTTTATAATAATGTCTATACAGGTGTTGTGTAATATTTTTGCTTGTTTGTGACTGCAGATTCACGAGGAACGTTCTTTCAGTGCACGGGAAGGACTTCAACGAAATCAAGCAAGCGCTGGACATAAGGTAGGCCTTACACCTATATAGTGTTTTTATGAATCCTATATGCTTAGAGAGAGATTAGTATAATTGGTTGTTTGTTTCTAGTTAATTTTAGTACTAGAGAGATCGGTCTTGTCCGCAAGACAGATTAATCTACACAACAAAATGGCGACTCCGCTGGGGAAAGAACTTGTTGTTTTTTGTTCTATTTTGTTTTTTATTTGAGGAAACATTTTTTCCTGGTTTTTGATTGATACACATCTGTCTGGGTAATTTAGATTTTCCCTGTTTTTGAAAATTTAGAAGTATTTTAGGTTTTTCTATAATTTTTCCTAGGACCGCACTCTGCCTTACTTTGACAGTGCGGGCAGGTTCGCACCTTCTCTAGAGAATACAGTGCGGGACCGCACCTGTCAATACTGGTTACCTGCGGACCCTGTAAAATTTTTAAAAATCTCTAGGTTTCTTTTCCTAGTTTATTTTTAGATCTTTGGTTTCTGCCCAGACTGATTGTTGTGTCTATCAAGAATTCTTTGTGAATGAACTCCAACAGTGTTAATGTTTTGATGATTTTCTAGAAGATTTTTCCGATTGGATTGTTTTTCCACTTGGTCTTTGTAGCGATTCGAACTTTTGACAATTTGCAGTATCTCAGATTACATTGATCTCTTTTTGTATTTTGAATCCGACCTGATTGTGAAAACATCCTTTATTGAGAAATTAAGCCTTTTGTTTCTTTGCAAATCTTCGAAAAAAAACTTGGTTCAAAGTTTTGAATTTCATTTTTGTAAAAACATATTTTGAGTGTTTTTGATCTGTTTGTTATCTGAACGAATAGATTCTTAGTTTGCTGAACAACTAAGGAAAACATTCATAAAAAGAAATCTAAAAAGCTTTTACTCAATTTAGATCATAGTTCTCAAGATTAGATTTTGTAGTTTTGAGTAGTTTTAATTTTGGTAGCTTTCTTTCGAAGGAAAATTGTTTTGTAGCTTCTAGTTTGAAAAAGAAAAGGATTTTTCTCGTGAGCTTTGATAGTTTATTGAAAAGACAAAATAGTTTCTTTCAATTATTTTTCATGTTTAAAGAAGGAATTAAAAGGATTGCATTCTCTAACTCTTTCTTTAGATAGAAAGTTCATTGAAAGAAAAAAGAATTGAATATCATCATAGGTGCATTTTAGTGTTTTTTGGAAGTCGAGTCTTCACATCATCCAAAGTTTCATTTCCGCACCCATTGACTTAAGAAACAGCTCTTAAAAGTAACGCTTAAATAAAATTCATCTAGTAATCTTTTTATTTCTAGGGCTCTTATCACCAACATAACTTAGGCTAGTATCTTGAAGTAGGGAGTAATTAACTCTCCAAGATAGCTAAAACAAACAAGTAGACAAATCTTGTGGTAGGAAGAATTCCAGTTGTTGCATCTATGCTCTGGGAAGCTCCTCTTAAAGGAGTTAAGCACGAGATCATATCTGAACCAGTGGGGTAATCAATTCTTCCTCATTGGGAACGATAGAAGATATACACGTATTAAAAACGGTAAACCTCGGATAGACCATTGTCGAGGAGCCAGGGGTCACTTGTCGGTAAACCTTGGATTTTTTTCAAGGAGCCTTCAAGGGGATTGAGCTTTGTTACTCTGCCCTTGCGTGTGTGTCGGATCATAGACTGTTCCCCCAGGTATATTTGTTTCAGTTGGTAACCTTAGTGACCATAATCTTTAGGATTCTTCCTTAAGGTGACGGTGGAGGGAAGATCCCACTATACCTGGAACAGACGTCGACTAGACTCACTTGGACTCTCTGGGGGGTTCTCTTCACTCGAGATGGTTTTGTGAAGAAACTTGTGCCAGTCTGTTTCATTAAGCAGGTTGTCGGGGTAACTGTTCCAACCGCCCTTTTCGTGTTAAAATTCTACTAAGTTGGATTTCATCACCAACTAGTGATTTTAGTACAGAAAGTTACCTGTTTGTGTGTGGTTTGAACTCTTAGATTTTTTAAGCGAATGATTCAATTGTTTGTTTCTTAGAGACTTTAGGTGTTTTCATTAAAAAATTTCTTTGTTTGCGTGTGATTAGATAATTTTTAATCGTGGCGGAATTGCCGAAACAATCCCGGAGAATACAAGGGAAACCTCCTGAATATTCACCAAGTCAACTTCAAGGGCTTCGAGCTCTGATACCACACAGTAGCCGTAGACTTAGGTCAACAGAAGTTGAAAGCTCTGCTATTGTTATACATCCTGATCATCAAATACCTACCACAGAATACATTCAAGAACCGATTTCAGTTTCTGAAGTGACTGAAAATATTTCTCCTTCTGGTGAATTATTTGACGAACCTGAAATCTCTGAACCTGAAACTGAATCTTCTGTGTTAGAAACATCCTCAGGATTTGTTACACCAACTTCTAGTGATCCAGGTTCACCTAGGGTAAGAAATATCATTACTGAAAATATTCCCTCTGGACTTATTTCTATTGAAGAACTTACTAATCCAGACGAAGACATATCTCTTCCCAACTCCCCTTAATCGTTAAATCTTAGGGAGCGTGAATCTATTTTCTACAGCCCCATTCGAACTAATCCTTGGTATCTCTCTTTAACAGACTTTTTAGAGAATCCGGGTCTTGCTTTTTATCCACCTCGAGTTCCATTTCATCCTACACCCAGAGGTTATTATCCGCCATCATTTATGGCTGGTGAGTCATCCATGTTTTCTCAAACGCCTGAATCATTTTTACATGGTGGTCCTTCTGTTCCTTCAGGATATCAGTCTTTGTCTGGTACTTTCTCGGAAGCAACTCCTCAACCCATCGAAAATGTGTTATCATCTGGTCTTGATGGACTTAAAATTGGAACGTCGAACGCAGAAAAAATTTTTATGATGTCTGGTAATATTCCCAATCCTCAAGTTCAAGGTAGTCAGTTTCCTTCTGGGGGGCAACCTCAGGGAACTCAGTTACCGCCTGGGGGGCAATCTCAGGGTAGTCAATTACCGCCTGGGGGGCAACCTCAAGGTAGTCAGTTACCACCCGGGGTACAACCTCAAGGTAGCTTTTTCCCAGGAAAAACTGTGGATCCATATTATTTTGGGGGGCAACCCCAAGGACAGTACATACCTCAGGGTTATCAACCTCAAGGACAGTACATTCCTCAAGGTCAACCCCAAACTCAATATGCTCCTCAGGGTCCTCAACAACCCCAACTTCAGTACGTGCCTCAAGGTGATCAACCTCAAGGGCAGTACCCAATGCAAGGTTACCAACAGCCTTCTGGTCAACCATCTGTTCAAGGAGCCGGAAATTTACCTTTTAATTATCAACCCTACGTTCAACCAGGTTTTGGTCCTTACGTTCAACCTTCTACGGGACAATACCCCGGAATGATGGTGTGGGATCCGTCCCAATATCAACAGCCTTTGCAGCCTAATGTGCAGTTACCTTATCAACCTAGTCAGCCATTGGTTTCTGGTTCTACTCAGCAACCTGTTCAGCTAGCTATTCAAACCCCTGCACCTAGTTCAGTTCAGCAGGCTGGGCCTAGTACACCTCAGACTCCGCCCCAAACTGCTGCAACTGCTGCAACGTCTGTTCAACCTGTCGCACCTAGTATCTGTAGCCCCGAGTTCGGCTACCCCTGTATCCGTGCAAATTCCTCAGGTCTCTGTACCTCAGTCAGGACCTTCAGTTCAGACTACAGTTCAGATGCCTGCAGGACAAACCAGTACAAGTACAGTTGTTACAAGTCAACCTCAATTTACGTATCAACCGTACCAGGGACAGCCACAATTCGGTCCCTATGTACAGAATCCAAACTATCAGTATCAACCGTATCCTGGTTATACTTATCAACAACCTCAGTATGGTCCGGTTCATGCTGGTTTTCCAGGAGGTTACACAATACCCAATGCTAATCCGATTCCTAGTTATCCTGGGTATCCGCCTCCTGGATCTGCTTTGGCTTCTCAAGGTTTTCGTGACCCTAACCGTCAATTACCGTTCATCGCAACTTTGGACTTACCAGATTTGACGCACCTTACAAATGATCCTATTTTTTATTATCAGAATTGGCCGCCAATGCCTCATAAGTTGCCCAGTGATATACCAAAATTTGAAGGTAAGTCGGGAGAGGATCCATCGAATCATGTTATGACTTATCACCTTTGGTGTGCATCTAATTCAATCATTGATGATTCGATTCACTTACGTCTTTTCCAAAGAACCCTTATAGGTCTTGCGGCTAAATGGTACATTGAGTTACCACGCAGCTCGTTTCATAATTTCAGTCAGTTAGCAACATCTTTCTTGACTAATTTTCAGTTGCCTGTCAGATACGACAATGGCACAGAATTATTAACTTCGCTAAAACAATCTACGTCCACGTATATTTCTGATCATATTCATGAATGGCGACGTAGACGACGTTTGGTGAAAGTTTATATTCCGGATCAAATTTTGGCATAATGGTTTGTTAAATCATTATTACCCAAGATCACTGAAGATGTAGCTAAGGCTGGTGTTGTTACTGAAGAGCAAGTAATTGCTCAGGCTCAGTACCTAGACCTCGTCTATACACAGTCAGGTACTCTACATGAGAAAATTCCCGATCTTCCCAAACAAGGTCAAATAGCTGCAGCTCCTTCAGGGTCTCATGCCGCTGACGGTATGATTGGTACAGTTAGTTCTAAAAGTAAGAAGAAATCCTCAAAGAATTCTTCTCCAATTATAACTTTACCTGATTCCCCGAAAGGAGAATCCTCTCCCGAAGTCTCTGTTGACATTCATGTTGTTGAAACATCTACGACAAAATCAAAATCTGGTGGTAAAAAGAAGGGGAGGAATAAAAACAAAAAGAATTCGAAAGAGAAAATAGATAAAGATGAATCCAATGACGAAAAACGTAAACCTCACTATCCTTGCTTCATTTGTGAACAGGATCATTTCACGAAAGAATGTCCATATCGAGAGGAAGTTACGAAACTCGTTAAAGGATCACAACAACCTGCTGTCTTGAAGGATCCTTTTCCAGTTCAAGATAGTAAGATGATTGGTTCTTCCTCGACTACTTTAGAAGAGCCTATTATGATGATGTCTCATGTAAGGGTTGCGACGCGATCACAAGATTATGGTTCTAAGAATCCCGTTGATGGCAAAGAAGCAGAATCTTCTAATGCGAATACATCAAATACAACTCCTCCTGTTTCCGGTCCGCTACAGATCGAGAAACAAAATCCAGACTTGATAATCAAACCGCCTACTAAAGGTGTTCTTCGTAAATCAGCTTTCAATCCACATGTGAGAGCTGCTCAGAATTACAACATTGTTGAAGATTTTGATGTTTCTCCTTCAGCGATGTCGGCTTTGGAAGTGCTGCAATCGTGTCCAGCACAACGTAAATTATTATTGTCTGCCATAGGAGCTGTTGATGTTCAAGATTCTAACCTTATAATCTTCGATTTAGAAAATAGTACACCACGTCTTCCTCACCAAATGGCTTTCCAGATTCCAGTGTTAGTAAAAAACAGGCCTATTTTTCGGACTGTGATTGATGAGGGAGCTTCAATGTGTATTATGTTGATTCAGTGTTGGAAATCGCTTGGTTCTCCTACACTTAACCAATCTCCGACGATTCTAAAAGCTTTTGATGGTCGAGGTTTTCAACCTTTTGGTATTTTGCAGGATTTACCCATAGGGGTCGAAGGTAAAATCGTTAATCTAGATGTGGAAGTGGTTGATGCCCCTCTAGATTACAACCTTCTTCTGGGTCGTAGTTGGTCCTATGCTATGACTGTTGTTGTCTCTTCGGTCTTTAGACTCATAAAATTTCCATATCAAGGAAAGATCGTGACAATAGATCAGTTAACTTATTTCTCGTCCGACCCAGCCTCTACAGAAACAATCCAGCATGTTGGTAAAACGGCTATCCCTTATAAGGATGTTGGAGTAGGTTTGATTAAAGATTCTGGTTTACTGGGAACTTTTTCCTTTCCTCCTCCAAACGTATCGCCTTCTACTGCAAGTATTCATATGATTTCGTCAGACACTATTATGTTTGATGATCCTTGGATCATACCTTCAGAATCCGAGATAGATTCATTTGACGGCGTGATGCCTTTGAGTCCATTTGAAATTGCGTACCAGGCTGTACAGTATTTTTCTAACCCTTCTTCAACCGAAATTGATCCAATGAATGGGATCCAAGAGGAATCACTTTCTATATCTAGTTCAGTTACAACGACATTTCCTGAACTTGTTCATACAGATGAGCAAATTCGTGAGTTTTTGTCTGTTGATGATTTACCATGGGAAGATCTGCATCATCGATCTTCATTTTTACCTGAATTAGATCATTTTGAAGATGATTTCGCTTCAATTTTTACTGCTGAATATTTCAAGGAACCTCAGAATCCATTGCAAAATCCTGATTCTGAGTTAAATTTGGAAAATATATCTAGAACGGTTCCAATTGACATTTCAGTAAAACCAGGAATAATTGAAAACATTCATATAGGTGCTTGTTGTACAAATGAAGAAATTCAGACTTATAAAGCCCTATTTCAAGAATTCCGTGACGTGTTTTCCTGGTCTTATGAAGAAATGCCAGGAATTGATCCCTCGATCGTAGTTCATGAAATTAAGACTTACCCGGATGCTAAACCTGTTCGTCAACGATTACGTCAAATTCATCCTAGAAAAGCTGCTGCTATAGAAGCTGAAGTTGAAAAATTACTTCGAGTAGGATTCATTTATCCAATTCCCTTAATGGATTGGGTATCGAATATTGTTCCTGTGACTAAAAAACAAGGAACGATAAGAGTATGTATCGATTATAGGGATATTAATTGAGCGTGTCCAAAAGATAATTATCCAACTCCCTATATCGATCAAATAATTGATGATTGTGCTGGCAGTGAATTATTTTCCTTCATGGATGGTTTTTCCGGCTACAATCAAATAAACATACTCCCTGCAAATCAACCCAAAACAACTTTCATTTGTCTGTGGGGAACGTTTGCTTATTGTAAATTACCTTTTGGACTAAAGAACGCTGGAGCAACTTTTCAATGGGCTATGTCTTACGCATTTCATGACATTAAGCACATTGTCCAGCCATATCTCGATGATTTACCTGCTCATTCATTATGTCGGGCCGATCATCCCACTCATTTACGAGTAATTTTTATGAGATGTAGGCATTATCGGATAAGGCTGAATCCGCATAAATGTGTTTTCTGTGTAGAATCGGGTCGATTACTGGGATTTGTTGTCTCGAAAGCAGGCATTCGCGTCGATCCATCGAAGGTCGAAGCTATTGTTAAATTGCCTCCTCCTTTGACTTTACGCCAACTCCAAAGTTTGCAGGGGAAAGAAAACTTTTTGCGTAGATTTATTCCTAACTATTCCGAGCTTACAAAGGGTTTTACCCGGTTGTTGAAACATAACATTCCATTCTTTTGGGACGAGATCGCTAATCGATCTTTTGATGCACTTAAACACGCGTTGACCCATGCACCGTTATTGCATCCTCCCAACTACAACCAAGATTACATTTTGTATCTCGCTGCTTCTCATTCCACCATTGGGATGGTACTAGTTCAAGAAGATGAATCTCACAATGAACATGTGATTTATTATCTTAGTCGAAATCTTCATCCGACTGAAATCAAATACACACATGTGGAGAAATTGGCCTTGGCAGCTGTTCAAGCTGTCCAACGTTTTAGACATTACATCTTGTTATGTAAAACCACGATAATTTCTAATTGCAACCCTATGATGTATATTTTGACCAGACAATTGCTAGGGGGAAAATATTCCAAATGGATAGTTATCCTGCAGGAATTTGACTTGGAATTTGAGAAATCCAAGGCAAAGAAATCTTTGGTATTTGCGGAATTGATGTGTGATTTCCCCTCTACTGATACTGAAACAGTGGCAGAAGAGTCCATTGCGGACGAATCTTTGTTTCTTATCAGTACACTTGATCCATGGTATGGAGATATTATTGTGTATCTCCAAACCCAATCTTTTCGGCCTGACATTTCACGAACTCAGCGACGGAAAATACGCTTCCAATCCCAACAGTATAATATCATTGGTGATACTCTTTATCGACGAGGAGCGGATTCTGTTTTCCGACGTTGTCTAACTCATGAAGAAGCTGAAAAGGTGTTAAATGACTGTCATTCTGGAGCATGTGGCGGTCATATGTCTGGGTATGGCACAGCCCAAAAGATATTGCGTGCAGGTTATTTCTGGCCAACGTTGTTCAAAGATTGCATTTATGCGGTTCGGAAATGCCACAACTGTCAAATTTTTGATCGGAAAATGCGCGCGCCACCCGCTCCTCTTCACCCTATAATTGTTGTTGGTCCTTTCGCAAAATGGGGTATCAATTTCATTACATGTAACCCTCACTCGACCGGGGGGCATGCCTATATTATTCTCGCAGTAGATTATTTTACAAAATGGGCCGAGGCGATGCCTACATATTCAGCTGACGGCAAGACTGCTGCAACATTCGTATTTAATCACATAATTTCTAGGTTCGGTGTTCCTCAAGCTATTATTACGGATCATGGAAGTCATTTTCGGAATATCATGATGACTGAACTGACAGAACAACTTGGCCTACGCCACGATAGTTCCACTCCGTACTATCCGCAAGCCAATGGTCTGGTTGAAGCCATTAACAAAGTTTTAGTCACCATGATTAAACGAATCATTGGAATTCACAAGACGAATTGGCATTCCATGTTATTTTCAGCACTTTGGGCATATCGAACCTCAGTCAAAACATCAACGGGTTTCACTCCTTTTCAACTGGTTTACGGTTTGGAAGCTGTGTTGCCGATTGAATGCGAAATACCGTCACTAAAATTAGCCGTAGAATTACTTCCAGCTACTTCTGAAGAGGAGAAACGTTTCTTGTACTTAGCCCAATTAGATGAGAATCGACGAAGTGCTGCAATAGCAAACGAGGCTCATGTTAAAAGGATAAAAGCTCAGTATGATAGAAATGTGACCCCTCGAATTTTTTCAGAAGGAGACCTAGTTTTACTTTATGATCAAGCTAACGACAAGCTAGGAGCTGGAAAATTCGTGCCTATGTGGCATGGTCCTTACATTGTGAAACGAAAGTTAGCAAAATGGGCCTATGAGTTGATAGATTTTGACGGTGTCCCTTTGGATAAACCCAGAAATGGGCTTTATCTAAAGCGATATTATGCCTAAACGAGGTGTGGAGATTTTTTTGTTAGCTTAGATTTCTTTACTGCTGGTGTGCTTTAGATTAGAAAAGTGTGCCTAGTTTAGAAGTGTGTTTTTGTCACTATTCCTGCTTATCTGAGTTTTACTCTTGATATTGCAGATGTCGACGTCTCTTCAAACCTACATTGGTTTTTCTGATGGTGCTTGTCGTAGTACACGGAACATTTCTTCCGCAACTTGGGTTATCTATTCACCCTCTGACGAGTTAGTATCCATGCATGGGGTAAGCCTTGGTCAAACAACAAATAACATTGCCGAGTATAGTGCAGTGATTGAGTTATTGTCTGAGTCCATATCATTTGGAATTCGGAGTTTGATTGTAAGGTTGGATTCTGAACTTGTTGTATTACAGCTTAACATGGTTTATACCATTAGAAATCCAGTGTTATTAAGGTTGTTTTTAAGAGTTCATCTCTTGGAACGTGAGTTTGATTACATTGAATATCAGCATATTCCAAGACATTTAAATACATTAGCAGATTCAATTGCTTCTAGTATGATAAATAGACATTTGCAATAATCAAAAGCAGTAAAACAAACAACATTCACATATGTACACAGATAGCCGTCAAAATAGTGATATATCATAGTATAGGAGTGTGTTCAAAAAATATACATCGTCTTCGATCATAGGTTGGAAACACCTTATGATTGGAAAAAATGATAATACAAAAGTAAAAAATATGATTCTACACGATCATCCCATCACTGATGGTGATCTCGATAAGAAACAACTGCCCGGGCCACCCTGCATAGGAACCTCCTGAAAGGTCCTGGGACTCCAAGCACATATCTCTGTAGCCTGAGAGGAATGTCATCTATGTTGGTCTCTGGTATATCTAGAGTCAAGCGCTCTAGATGATGCTCCAAATCAGTCAAAATCTCTACTGATTGGCCTGCTAGGGCTGGTGCGGGCGCAACTGGTTGTCTCCTCTCGAAAGGTTGGAGATGAGCTGGTCGATGTGGACCCACGTCTGTATTCAAAAAAAAAAAACTTTTGGTTATTAGTTTTCTAAGACGATAAAAAACTAAAAAAATTAGAACTTAGCAAACGTTGAAAAATAATTTTACCTGAATCATCCCACTGTTCCCCTGTAGGGAGAGCCATCTCTCTGTCACCGCGGAAATCTATCCCGGCATACAGAAAATCCTCTATCATGAAAACTTGGCGATCCAGCCAACGAAAATATGAAGAAGGGAATCGTACAATCTCAGTGCCCTCAATAGCATGACGGGCCATCAACACGGACCAACGAACCATTCTCGGTTCTTGAGGTCGACCGGCATCAACAGAAATACTTTGTGGAGCTAATTGGGGGATCCTCTCCAGAGCAAAAGAAACAACAATGGATCCATATCCAAAGTTATTCAGTTTCCCATTTTTTGCTCTGGTTAGTTGGCCTTTTACATTGGCCAACACAGCTTCGCACCAGTTAAAGATGGTGCCGCGATAATAGTCCACAACAATGCGCATTTGGGAACCAGTAGCTACATGAAGCGCAACGCTCCCACACAGTTTGGTAACAGTAAAAGCTATAACTTTCAACTCAGGACGGATGATGTGTTTTATGTCAATCCGTTTGTCCCGAGGATTTGCCTGATCATTGCAAAATTCTAGTTGAAGACTAGCGATAGTCTGGCCACCTGGCCTAGTCCCAAACAAGGATACTTGTTCGCCCCTCTTGGACAAACCAGTCAAAAAGTATATATCCTCCAGCTCAATTTCGAGCCGGTGGCCACCAATGAAGAAGCACTGGTCCTCCACGTTCCATCTGTTTACCAACCATGTTAAGAGCTCTACTTGTGCCCTCATGCCAGAGATAGCCCAAAATTTGTATAAGCCACATGCTTTTAATGCCCTTTGTGTGGGCAAATGCAGCATGACGGCTTCATCTACTTCCTCATGCTCTCGTTCTCGCTAGATAAGCATCTTGTTAATCCTGCAATACAAAATAAGGCAAGTTAGAATGATCTTATTTGAAAAATTTTGGCAGATAAATGAGAAAACCATGCTTTAAAATTAACCGCGCGGGTACCGCACCCGCTCTTTGTAAACAGAGCGTAGGTCCGCACGCAGGCTGTGTGCCGGGTGCGGCACCCACGATTTTTTCCTTTTAAGAAAAAATTGGGGTCCGCAGGTAACCTGTGTCCCACCTGTGGACCCCGCGGGCGCATTTTTGAACCATTTTTTGCCTTAAAAAATCAAACTAAAGCCTAAAAACGAATTTCAAACGGATGAAAAACAAGATAAGGAGGTCGTGGATTACCTGGGGCTGACAGTTTTCTATTCCAACGGTTGAATTTTCCAGAATCTTCACGGGAACTTTTTTATCCAAAAGCTTTTTACTTTTCACTCTGGAACTGAACGGTAAAAATGAAATAGAAAAAGTCCTTTTTATAAGTTTTTTCGAATGAATGAATTTTTAATTTATTTATTTTTCACTTTAAAAGGGTATCTTTGAAAGCATTTTTACTTATCTTAAACAGGTATGTGTAATGTTTTGAGTTTTTGTACAGAAACAGGATTTTTCAGGTGAACTGATCGTTTTTCAACAAAGAGCATACTTTTATCACTTTTTCGGACTCTTTCAAAAATTTTACGAAAAAGCGAAACCCTGGAGTCCTCTTTTAAGCCCTTTTCAGACTCTCTAAATATGAAAAGATTTTCGAGTACTTGACTATTCGAACTCGTTAAAGTAAATGAACAGTCGTCCCTTCAGTATAAGTTTACCCCTTTTACGGACTGAAATGGACTATTTACGAAAAAGGTATACGTTGACTAAATACGGTCAACAGAGTTCTCTCCCGCATTATTTTATCCTTTTTCGGGCTCGAGAGACTAAATTTACAAAAAAGTATACCCACAAAATTTTCTTAAGTTTTTCTTCTGACTCCCTAAAACTGAAAAACACCGAGTTTCTCCTATACTGGACTCGTTAAAACTTAACAGTAAAGGACCTGTTTAATTTTTAACAGGAACGAACCACTCCTTCTTAGGGTTCGAATTTTAAACTAAGTTGGACTCATCCGAAGGATGAGCTTATAATGAAGCAAATGTTATCCTCCTCAAGCTTGTCAAAAATAAAGAGGTACTTGCCAGAAATGGTGGGGGAAAAAGAGAGAAAAATGGGCGTGTTTGTTGTATTTTAAATTTTTCAAAAACTCAGTCAACCACTCTTGGACACGACACTTATATTCACCTGGGTTGAGAAATCCTTTGCCTAACAGTTAATCAAACCACATTGAAAAGTCTTCAGCCGGTTTCTGGGTGTTAACTTTGGGTCAATTGTTACCAAGCCATCTGCAGTGTCGTTATGTGTTCAAGAGAACTGTTCAAATAAACCATTCATCTGCAAAATATCTGTCATCCATATTTGACCATCCCTGAGTCAGTCCTTGCCAATATATTTTCAAAACTTGACCTATGATTTCTTGTTGTGGACTTGCCTACGACGGATCACTTTCTATCGACATCAGCACATTATCTAGGAAGTTGATCCAGAAATCGTCAGTACCTTGAAATCTGCATGCCTCAATGGCAGGTTTCTCGCCTTCGACGACAGGTTGCATCATTGACCTTCGATCGAATGATTCCATGACATGTTCAACTTCAGCTCATTCATTCACATTTCATGGATTGTACTGAGTACTTTGAGAGCCATTGACATTACTGGTGGTTTCTCTCACACTTGTTAACAGTTCACATCATTGACTGGTAATCAAGTGGTTTCTACCATGTTCAACTTCAACACATTTATTCACATGGATAGAATCGTACTAGTTCAAGATGCGGAAATCAAGACCCTGGATCTTGTTTCCACCATCCAGGCTGCGAGGAATTTTGTTGTCATCTATACAGTAGACTATTTATAAACAGATGGTTGCGTCCATACTGTGTCTACATGTATCTGTACTATGATGTATTCAAAATTATTCTTGTATCAGAACGATTTCAGTTAGTTTCTAGTTATTTTTTATCTGAGTATGGGAATGCCTACCTCAATGATGACATATATATGTATATATTTTGCATTGAATGTTTTTACAGGTTCCGACTGGGGTGTCCACAGGATGATCTTTGAAATGATAAAGTACTGCACTCTTCATATATGACAGACTACAGCTTCATCTATTCCATACTTTTCACTTTAGGGGGCAATTTGTTACACTAAAATCTGTCATCCTGACATTTTACCATGAGTATGAGCTCATTATTACTCATACTTCCTCCTTTTGCAAGTCTAACATATCAGCTCCTCATGTCAAGCTTTCAAAATCAGAGAAAAATCCCTAAAATCCTCTAAACATTGGTATTGCACTTTCTCTATACATTCCCTGTGGTCCCGCACCTAAATCTCAGCCTGCCTGCGGAACCATACCACACGTTCTTTGTGTTATGGGTGCGGACCTCTGTAAAATCCAAAAAGGCGAGAAAGTAAAGATAAAAAGTGAATTTCAGATGAATTCTAGAAGATTCTAGATGGGAATTTTCGGGAATGGATACGCTTTGAGAAGGTTCATGCATCCCTCACTTGATGGAGCTAACCCCTTGATGTAAGGAGCTAATCCCTTTGAAGGAGGATTCTATCCCTTCATATTTGGAACAAGAAACCTCCTCTTTTCTACTATAAAAGGAGGCCTTGGGTAGCCTCAAAAGGAGTTCAAGCTTAAGATATTTGAAGTTAAATGCTGTTGAGATTCAGACTCAGTTAACTAAGACTTTCTGTGAGGTTAAATCACTCATCTCTATATGTCTTGGTTCAAAGAGTGCAATGCTTGTCAAATTAGAAGAGATTCCTGCTTCGGACCCCAGGAGGACCTGCACAACATCAAGGCACAAGTTGTAAAGGTTTTCTTTATTTGAAGTTAATACAAATATACTCATTTCTCTCATTAAACTGTCGATTCATGGTTTATTTCATAAATTCCTTGATCATTATGATAAGCATGGTTTATAATAATGTCTATACAGGTGCTGTGTAATCGTTTTGCTTGTTTGTGACTGCAGATTCACGAGGAACGTTCTTTCAGTGCACGGGAAGGACTTCAACGAAATCAAGCAAGCGCTGGACATAAGGTAGGCCTTACACCTATATAGTGTTTTTATGAATCCTATATGCTTAGAGAGAGATTAGTATAATTGGCTGTTTGTTGCTAATTACTTTTAGTACTAGATAGATCGGTCTTGTCCGCAAGACGGATTAATCTACACAACAAGTGGGCCTGCAGGTTATTTTTGGCGCAAGTCTATTTTTAGACTATGTCTATTTTTAGACATGTTCATCATATTCTATGAGTTGCAAGATGCTATTTGTGGATGGTTGGTCAAGTTGGAAAAATATATGGAATTCTATTTCTAGGCATACTGGGTGGATTCTATTTTTATATTTCCAGTATAAAAATAGATATGTCGAATATTATTAGCTCTTAATAATATTTGGACTATAAACATTATCTTATTCTCTTGGAGCACTTCAGTTAAGTGCACAGATGTGGCACAGGAGCTGACAGAAGGAATTACACTATTCCTGAGGGTTAAGTGAAGTTATTGCATGGAGACTTCAGTTAGAACTCATGTGACAGAGTTTGGTGGAGTTATTGAGGTAGTTGGTGGAGTTGTGTTCAGTTTAACTCAGTTAGACACAATTGAGCTAGTTGTATTTAGTCTAACTAATTGATACAATAGTGAGAGTGGTGTGAATTAATTATTAATTAATTCACTAATTATTAACTCATTAATCAACTGAAGAATACATCAGTTAACTACAGTGCATGGACAGTTTCAGTGGAGACCAGTGGAGAGGTAGGTGAAAGAGCAGGTTGACTATCAATTATGACAATAGTGTTGCATGATTTGCAACACCCAGTGATTGGAGATTCGAATGAGGATTGCATGAGCAAGGCTAGACCAATTCAAGTTCATTCAGAGCCAATATTCAGCAGGGATTGCGCAGTAGAGGCAGGCTAGCATGTGGCGAAGATCGGTGCATGGATTTGCTAGATCGGGCCGGATTAGTGTGTAGCGATTGTATTGTACTGAGAGCTTGACATGATCAGATTTTTATGAGGATTGTTACATGATCTCTATGAAATATATTATATATAGATAGTTGGGGTTTTTAGCTTCAGGATTTCCCGTTAAAACATTGTGTTCATATGTGTGAATTTTTATGGTTTCAATGTGTGCATGCAATTGATTTAATTTCCGCAAGTAATGATCAATAGTAGAAGAGATTATATATTATGCATGAAGTCAAATAGTGTGTGATCAGGAGAATATTGGATGTATAACGCATTATTTATATAATTTATACATGGTATCAAAGGTATATTGATCATTGGAGCAATTGCAAAGAATTGAAGCAGTTGAGTTTTGTGCTGGTGGAATTCGAATTTGCAGTAGTGTTTTCTTGGTGTCAAAGTTGAGATGTCTTTCAATGGATTGCGATTGGAGTATGCTCTTGAGGGTAGCTCTAATTATATTGCATGGAAGGACAGGATGGAGGCGGTGCTGGAGGACAATGAGTTGAAGGAGTTCATAGATGCAGAAATTCCAAAACCTGCTTCTAGCGATGCTGCCGCACTTGACGCATGGCAAAAGAAGACAGCAAAATGTCGAAGGATTTTGTTGGAAGGTGTGAAGGATCACATAGTGTCCAACCTTCATGGTAAAGCTTCTCAATTCTTGATGTGGAAAGCTTTGACAGACTTGTTACAAATCAAGAGCGACTAGAGGAAGTTGGCGCTCAAGGATAAACTCAGGAAGATAAAAATGGAGAAAGGCGACAGTATACCCAAGTACCTCACGACGTTTGTCCAGTACAGGGATGACCTGGGAAGTGTGGGGGTTATTTTATATGAAGAGGAATTGGTGAGCTTGGCTCTCCTTGGGCTTCCGAAGATTTGGCATTCCTATGAGGACTCTGTCAATGGTCGGGAGAAATTGCCAGGATGGGATCGACTTTGGTCGGATCTTGTATAGGAGGAGATAAGGCAGAGTACCAGGGACAGATCTTCATCGAAGAATGAAGATGAATAAAATTGCGCTTTGGATACCAAATCAAGGAAAGGGAAGAGCAAGAAAAATACTTCTCAATCTGGTGTGAAAGGCAAGAAGCACGACATGTCCAACACGGACATTACGCCACTAATTGTCCATAGAAGAAGAAAAATAAGTAGGCTGCTGGATCTGCAGCTGGAGAGGCCTTAGCCTCACAGTTTGAGCTGGATTTTTCGCTGATAGAATGCTTGGTCTCAAGTATGATGGGTTCAGTGTGGTTTCTTGAAAGTGGTGCGTCTTTCCATATGACAAGAGACAAAGATTTTTTTACTGATCTGGATGAGAAGGATCTTGGAGTGCACATCGAGATGGGCGATGATGGTAGATACAGTGAAACTGGTATCAGGACCATTTCCTTTGAGAGGGAGTCTATAAAACCTTTCATCTTGAAGGATGTCATGCATGTTCCAGGATTGAAGAAGAATCTGATCTCTGTGGCGATGTTAGAAGACAAGGGATATGATGTTGTGTTTAGTGAGGGAAAGGCTTTCCTGCGCAGTAAGGCAACTGGTGAAACCCGAAGGATAGGGGTTCGAGTTAAGAACATTTATTAGTTGCAGGTAGATGGTTATGTAGAAATGGCAGGCAAGGCAGAAGGAGTGTTGAGCCGGGATGAGGGCGAGCTATGGCACAGGAGATTGGGCCATCTTCACCATGGTGCTTTGAAAATTTTGCAGCAGATTTCTACTGGGCTTCCCAAAGGTACACTTGCGCAGTCAGATCAGTGCAAGGGATGTACTTTGGGAAAATTTGTGAAAGCCACCTTTCATGAGAAGGATAGTCACGCCATGACGATCCTTGAGAGAATTCACACAGACGTGTGTGGACCTTTCTCAGTAGCTTCGAAAACAAAGCATAGGTATTATGTGATATTTGTTGATGATTTTTCTCGTAAGTGCTGGATCTTCTTCATGCAGAAGAAGAGCGAGACATACTCAAAGTTCTGTGAGTTAAAGGCACTAGTTGAGAAAGAATCAGGGAATCAGGTGAAGGCTCTTAGGAATGATAATGGTGGTGAATTCATCTCTGGTAAATTCAAATACTTTTGTAGCGCAGAAGGAATTTGAAGAGAGCTCATAGCGCCTCATAACCCACAATAGAATGGGGTCGCGGAGCGAAAGAATAGAACGATCGTGGGTGCTGCACGGGTGATGTTGCATGATCAGGGACTTCCCATACACTTGTGGGATGAATCTTTCAATACTGCGGTTTATGTGCAAAACCATGTTCCTCATAGAGTACTTGGCATGAGCACACCCGAAGAGGCATTTTCTGGTAAGAAGCCTGATATTTATCATTTGAATATTTTTGGCTCACCTGTTTACATTCATGTGACGAAGGATGCCAGGAAGAAGCTGGAGCTGACCGCAGAGGTTGGGATATTTTCGGGGTACACTGATACACCCCACAACTATCATGTGTATTTTCCAGACAGTTGGAAGACTGTTGTGCGATGGGATATCAAATTTCATGAGGAGAAAGCCATGAAGTGTTCGCATGAGAGGGAGCCAGACTTGCATGCAGATGAGGAGTTATTAGTTCCTAAGGATGAGCCTCAGGATGTGGATCAACCACAAGAGGAGGTTCATGGAGTGGAAGAAACCACTCATGCAATGCTAACCATTAGAAGGCGGAAGCGCACTACAGAAGCTTAGCAACTGAATCTTGATGCAGAGAAGATTGTAGGAGCACCTACATCATAGCACAGAAAAAGACAATCACCTGACCGATATACTGGATACATGGCTCTGATGAGAAAGTGTATCGAGACAGAACCATCCTCTTTCGAGGAAGCTGTGGAGGACCCTGCATGGGTAGATTCCATGGTGGAAGAGTATGATTCGATTGTAAGAAATAGTACATAAGAGATTGTCCCAAGGCCAGAAGGGAAATTAGTGGTAGGTTCGAGATGGATCTACAAAGTGAAGAAAGTAGCTGATGGGAGCATCGAGAAGTACAAGGAAAGATTTGTTGCCCAGGGCTTCTCACAGATTGAGGGGATCAACTATGAGGAAACCTTTGCAACTGTCGCAAGGTATTCTTCCATACAGAGCATCCTAGCTCTCTCAGCGCAGATGGGATGGCACATTCATTAGATGGATTTGAAGACTGCGTTCCTCAACGGAGTCATTGAGAAGGAGGTGTATATAGAGCAGCCCGAAGGTTTTGAGATCTTCAACAATGAGTCGCATGTGTGCAGGCTCAAAAGAGTGTTGTATGGGTTGAAACAAGCACCTCGTGCTTGGTACACACAGATAGACAATTATTTCACCGGTCTTGGATTCACCAAGAGTGAAGCGGATCCGAACCTATACCAGATTGTGGTGGAGGGTAAGTTGCTGATCATTGTACTTTATGTAGATGATTTGATTTTGATGGGTGATGAACAGTTGATACTCTCATGCAAGGTTGATCTTGGAAAAGAGTTTGACATGAAGGACTTGGGCCTCCTTCATTATTTCTTAGGATTGGAAATTTGGCAGCGCAGTGATGGACTGTTTGTGTCTCAAGGAAAGTATGCCCGGGAGATACTGGAGAAGTTCAACATGCATGGCTGCAAGCCTATCGACACTCCTCTTCCTGGTGGTTGGAGGAAAGAGGATGCTACATCAGCAGAGGTAGTGGATGCCACTGTTTATCGATAGTTGGTTGGGTCGCTTATGTATCTAGTCAATAAACGACCTGACATATGCTACGCTGTTAACCAGCTTTCACAAGCTATGGTTAAGCCTACCAAGCTCTTTTGGAAAGCAAGGAAGCATGTATTGAGATATCTCAGAGGCACATCAGGATATGGATCTTGGTACAGACAGGAGGATGAGTTGAGGCTGCATGGCTTCACGGATCGGTATCATCATATCAGAAATTTTGTGCAGCAGAAAATCATGTTACTTTCTTACATTCCTACGAAGGATCAGGATGCTGATATCTTGACGAAGGCACTCACCAGGAGAAAATTCAAATACCATAGAGGCAGGATTGGGGTGGCAGATAATCCCTATCTTGTTGAGAGGGAGTGTTGAGATTGCAACAAGATGACGAGCTTAGTGAAAAGAGTCGCCTTCACTAAGTGGGCCCGCAGGCTATTTTTGGCGCAAGTCTATTTTTAGACTATGTCTATTTTTAGACATGTCGATCATATTCTATGAGTTGCAGGATGCTATTTGTGGATGGTTGGTCAAGTTGGAAAAACAGATGGACTTCTATTTCTAGACATACTGGGCGGAATCTATTTTTAGATTTCCAGTCTAAAAATAGATATGTCAAATATTATTAGCTCTTAATAATAATTGGACTATAAACATTATCTTATTCTCTTGGAGCACTTCAGTTAAGTGCACAGATGTGGCACAGGAGCTGACAGAAGGAAATACGCTATTCCTGAGGGTTAAGTGAAGCTATTGCATGGAGACTTCAGTTAGAACTCATGTGACAGAGTTTGGTGGAGTTATTGAGGTAGTTGGTGGAGTTGTGTTCAGTTTAACTCAATTAGACACAATTGAGCTAGTTGTATCTAGTCTAACTAATTGATACACTAGTGAGAGTGGTGTGAATTAATTAATATTAATGATTCACTAATTATTAACTCATTAATCAACTGAAGAATACATCGCTTAACTACAGTGCATTGGACAAAGGAGACCAAAGTGGAGAGGTAGGTGAAAGAGCAGGTTGACTATCAGTTATGACTATAGTGTTGCATGAGTTTGCACCACACAGTGATTGGAGATGCCAATGATGATTGCGTGAGCAAGTTTGGACCAATTCAATTTCATTTAGAGCCAATATTCAGCAGGGATTTCACAGTAGAGGCAGACTAGCAGGTGGCAAAGATCGGTGCATGGATTTGCTAGATCGGGCCTGATTAGTGTGCAGCGATTGTATTGTACTGAGAGCTTGATATGATAAGCTTTGTATGAGGATTTTTACATGATCTCATTGACATATATGATATACAGATAGTTGGGGTTTTTAGCTTTAGGCTTTCTCGTTAAAACACTGTGTTCATATGTGTGAATTTTTATGGTTTCAATGTGTGCATGCAATTGATTTAATTTCCGCAAGTAATGATCAATAGTAGAAGAGATTTTGTATTATGCATGAAGTCAAATAGTGTGTGATTAGGAGAATCATGGATGTATAATGCATTAGTTATATAATTTCTACAAGTTGTATAGATGAGTGGTTGGTCCTAGGAATCCCCTGGTGGATTACATTAAAGCCTGGGGAAGCCTAGTTGTTTTTTTGTAAGTCCCACATTCATTCTTGAAACTGGGCACATGGGTAATTGGCCGAAAGAAAGATTTTTTTCAGCCCAATATATGGTTCGGTGGCACGTGGAAGTCCCTGACTTGGTTGCATTGTTCATATGTTAATACAAGCTCTTTCTTCTTGTGTATTATGTGTAAATTTGTTTTTATTTATGTGGTTATAATGGTATTTCTAACATTGTTGATATGTTGTTTATATGCTGGTTATAAGCATGGTTTATGATAGACTTAAGTTATGGATCTCATCTTGTTTTGTTTCGTAAATTAAATGTTAATGAATGAATAACCTAATAGATGATATTGAAAATATTATGAGAGGGAATCATAGCTTCTTGACGATTCTTAGATAAGTATGAAGTATGAAAAGGATTTGGAAAAACCCGTGAAAAGTGTTATAAAAAAAAACCAACGTTTCAGACTTCAAAGTGAGTCCATATTCAGGGGATCACAATTCATAATGAGATGTTTTGATGTGATGTAGAGATAATATATATATATATATATATATATATATATATATATATATATATATATATATATATATATATTATTTTGGTTGTGTCTGCTCATGGTGTCTAATTTTAATTTTATTTAATAAAGGTTTCCAAGTATTACTAAGTTTCAACTCATCGTCACAGTTCATAATGTTTGTCCTTTTTTCTATTTCTATAAGGTCATGGTATGAAATTGGTGTTGTCATTCGTGATGTTGATATATTTTTATGATTATGATTATACATGTATCATGATAATCTGATTAATCTTGCAGAAGAGATATCCTCCCTTGAACTAAACTGAGGTATGTTGATTATGTTTATATTTTGGTTTAGATGACATGATATACTTGCAGGAAGAATATCAAATATGACTTGCAAAATGGTGGATTATAGCTCACGATATTCTTCCTGTAGATTATATGATCAACATGGTGATAGGAACTCTCCTGATATAATAGACACTTTGAGAATTTTGAAGGCATAAATAAGAAGTAAGGTAGATAATGACATGATCATTTAGGCACAGGAGAAACAAGCAGAAGTTAATGCACTCATCCTTCAGAGTCTCTTAGAGTTGTAGAGACTGGGACTGCTTAGGATCAATCATGGACATGAGGACAAGCTTAATGGAGCATATGGTAGTTAGTCTCATGGTGGTCACAAATCAGATAGAGATGACATGATCATGGATGGAAGATTCTTGGACACATCGTATAGGAGAGGTGATGGACACAAGTTATATTCTAGTTCTTGTTTTGATAGGTATCATGGTCATCGTCACTATCATACTTACATGAGGAGTGATAGGGTATATTTTCTAGATGAGTTTAAGAAATCCAATCTACCTACATTTGATGGATATTTGAAGAAGCCGAAAGATGCAGAGGCATGGTTACTTGGGATGAAGAAATTCTTTGAGTTGCATGATTGCACAAAGAAAATAATAGATAGAATAGCTATATTTAGTCTCAAAGGGAAAGCAAACCTATGGTGGGAAGACGTGAAGTATGCCAGAGACATTAGGACATCAGATTTGAGTTGGCATGAATTGAAGAGATCCTTCAGGAAGAAGTATTGGTCAGAGAGGTACTATGACAGTAATTACAAGGAGATATATGAGCTAAATATAGGATCAATGATAGATGAGGAGTACACGACTAAGTTCATGGAATTTTTGAGGTATGTAACATATCTTAAAGATGAGAAACCCAAAGTTTAGGGTTTTGTTAGTGGATTTCCATGATCATTTAGACATCATATTGAGTATGATGAGCCTCAGTAGCTTGAATAAGTCATTGGTAAGTTGAAGCACTGTTATGATCAATCAAAGCACAAGATAGAGTCTCAACAAGGTTGGAAAGGGAAATACAAGGCTAAAGGTAAATGACAGCCAAAAAGGACAAGACCCCAAGATGTAGGTGAGAAAGAGACTTTTGCACCTTACAAGAAGTTTAATGGACCTCAGCTTGGAGAATAACTGAAAAAAGGTGATGGTAGGAGACAATTGCAGTGTTAGAAATGTTGTAAGGATCATATCAAGAAGGATTGTGTGCAGAAATAAGGTGGTAGACCTCAGATCTACAGTTCACAAGAAGAAAAAACTATTGGGGATGTTGGGTAGAGCATTCCTTGGATCTATGCAACATTGGATAATAGGCAGGCATATCACTAGGAATCTATTATCAATATGAATGATAAGATTTGTGATCAAGTTGTTTCTATTTTAATTGACCCTGGATCTAATTGCAGCTATGTTAACCCTGATTTGGTGGATAAGTGTGTTTTGACTAAATAATTTCATGTAGAATCTTGGATAGTGCAGTTTGCTATAGGTACAAATAAAATAGTTCATCATTGAGTACGAGCTTGTGCCTTTGAGTTGAATGGTATGCCTACATCAACACATTTGAATGTACTTCTATTGGGATCATATGATATGATGTTGGGTATGGATTGGATGTATCTTCACATGACTAAGGTAGACTTCTATGATAAGGCTATTGAGTGCTTGGATTACAATGAAAAACATCAGATCTTACATGGTAAGAAGAAGGCAACATTAGTTATAATGGTGTCAACTATGCAGGAAAAGCGCAGTCATAGGAAAGGGTGTGTGCTATTTGAAACACATATCTCCAGTGATAAAGGTAAGGGTGTTGAGGATTAGAGGTATTGAATAGGTACCCGGTTCTACAACAGTTTCACGATGTATTTTCCAGATATATTTTAGAGTTGCTTCCTCACAAGGAAGTGGATTTTTCTATTGAGTTGGTACTAGGGCAGCACCAACATCGAAGGAACCGTACATGAGGAGCACTCCAAAGTTAGCAGAATTGAAGTTGCAGTTGAAGGAAATGCTTGACAAGGGAGACATTAAGCCAAGTGTGTCGATGTGGGGTGCACCAATTTTGTTTGTGAAGAAGAAGGATGGTAATCTTAGGCTATACATTGATTACATGTAGTTGAACAAGGTAACCATTAATAACATGTATCCATTGCCAAGGATCGATGACTTGTCTGATCAGTTGAAGGGAGAAGTATTTTTATCAAAGATTGATCTGATATCATGATATCATCTGGTACACATAAAATAAGAGGACATATACAAGACCGCCTTCCAGGTCGAGTATGGGCATTATGAGTTTGTTGTAGTTTCATTTGGTTTGACTAATGCTCCAACTATTTTTATGTGCTTGATGAATAGTATGTTACATCCTTATCTGGACAAATTTTTTATTATTTTCATTGATGATATATTGATATATTCTAAGAATGAAGAAGAGAATTTCAAACACTTAGCATCAATATTGAGATTTATAAGAGATAATTAGTTGTATGCCAAGCTTAGACAATTTAGTTTCTTTCAGAAAAAGTTACATTACTCGAGGCATGTTGTCTCCATGGAAGGCATAACAGTGGATCTAGAAAAGATAAAGGCTATCCTATCACATCATTACAAAGGAAAGGTAAAAAATTTGAATGGACAAAGGAATGTGCAACAATTTTTGAGCATTTGAAGCAATTTTTGACAAATTCTATAGTTCTCAAGATCATAGATCCGGATAAAGAGTTTGTGGTGTGTACATATGCTTGCAAGAGAGAGCTTGGTGGAGTCGTTATGTAGAAGGGAAACATGTTATGTTACGAATCAAGGAAACTGAATGAGCACGAGTAGAATTATGTGACACATGATCCTGAGTTGGTAGTGATCATCCATGCATTGAATATGTAGAGACACTATCTTCTTGACAGGAGGTTTGTATTGATGAGCGACCATAGTGGATTGAGATACCTATTTCACCAACTAAATATGAATTCAAAGAAAGCTAGATTCTTGGCCACAATAAGTGAGTTTGACTTTGAGATCAAATACATTAAAGGGAAAGAGAACAAGGTTGTTGATGATCTTAGAAAAAGAGTGCAGGTGAATCAATTAACAGTTATGGGTTCATATGGGACAGATTTACAGGATCAGATATTATAGGGAGGAAAAAAAGATGGCAGGTACATGGAGATTAGGCACAAGTTATAATAGGATACGAGTGAATATGATGTGGACTATCATCTTACAAAAGATGGTTTTATTAGGTTTAGGAAAATGATCTATGTGATGGACAACAATGAGCTCAAGAATATTATCTTGAGGAAATTTTATGTTAAGCTGTATTCAGGTCATCCAGGATATCAAAAAACATTGAAAACGGTGAATAAGTTCTACTACTGGCCGAATATGAAGAAGGAAGTGGTAGATTTTGTGGCTAGATGTTTGGATTGTTAACAGGTAAAGGCATAATGTAAACATTCAAGTGGTTTACTACAACCGATTTTGATTCTAGAGTGGAAATGGGAGGTCATTTATATGGATTTCATCACACGTTTACCGAGGATATATAGACAACATGATTCCTCATGGTTGTAGCTGATAGGTTGAAAAAGGTAGTACAATTCATTCAAGTGAAGTGTACTTATTCAACTAATGATGTAGGACAGGTATTCATCAAAGATGTAGTGAGGTTGCATGGTGTACCAAAGAATATTGTGTCACACAAGGATGCTAATTTCACTTCTAGGTTCTGGAAATAATTATTTGTAGGTTTGGGTACAGAGTTGGCCTTCAACAAAACTTATGATCCACAGACATATGGAAATATATAGAGGCTCAACATAATTTTAGAGGACATGTTGATAATGTATGTTATGCATCAACAACGGAAGTGGGAAGAATATATACCTATGGTTGAGTTCATTAATGGGTATTAGGAGTCATAGAGAATGAGTCCATTTGAGGCACTCTATGGACGAAGTTGCAATAATCCAATCAGTTGGAGTGATCCAGTGAAGAGGGTGTTGATTGGACTAGATATGTTGGCAGATATGGAACAGGAAATGAAGGTTATCAACAAGAATCTAATGGAAACACATGATAGACTGAAGAGTGATGCAGATCATCACAGGGAATTTAAGGAGTTTCAGGTTGGGGAGCATGTGTACCTGTAGATCAATCCCAAGAACTCCTTGAGGATTAGGTAATGTGCGAAGATGACACCTCGATATTGTGGGCCTTTTGAGATCCTTGAGGGGATTGGACTAGTGGCTCACAGACTTGCACTGCCTCCGACAGTGAAAGTCCATGATGTTTTCCATGTTTAATTGCTTAAAAGATATGTAAAGGATGTTGACCATGTTATTGATTGGTATGTATTTTAGGTGGAAGCAGAAGGATAATTTCAGTTGGAAAATGAGGGTATTTTGAAGAGATATATTCTTATGCTCTGGAGCCGATCAATTGAGAAGGTTAAAGTGCAGTGGAAGCACTTTGTTCATGATGAAGCTACATGGGAAATGACTAATTAGATGCAGGCTATGTATCCTTCATTGTTTTCCAATTGAGGCAAAGCAATTTTGGTATATGTATATGGATGTAAATACCACCATGAGTTGTGTTATAAAGCTATAATAAGACGTATGGTTGTCATGTTGGTTATGTTTTTTAGCTGGTTGTTCAATGTAAATACTTCATCACGATAAGCTATAAAGATACAAAAGTAGTATGTTTTGGACTCAATTTTTTTTATGGTTGTAAGTGTCATTAAACACAGAGGAAGGTGTTCCCCTAAGGGGGAGGGGTATGTAACAACCCCTGGTTAAAATTTCATGTAATAAAGTTAATAAAGGCACAATAAGACCAAGGTCATGGGACACATATTCTAAGATGAATGTTTGGAAAAACATCCTACTGTGGGTGTTAATTTGGTTTATTATGGCTAAGAGAAATTGACAAAGGAAATGGAAAAGGCTTTGAAAAGGAAAGAGGCATTAATTGGAATTTTAATTATGAAAATAAAGAAAATTAGGAGAAAAAGGAAGGTGAAAGGTCACAAGTTGCATGTGAGGAGGAAAATGAAGGAAAATAATGGAAAATCGAATAAATTTGAGGCCTCATTGATAAAAGGATCTTAGGACCAATACATAGCATTGTTAGTTCAATTTTGGAGCTCTCTCTCTATTCTGTATACTCTCTCATACTCTTGCAACACTTAGATAATTGTTCGAGCACCCTAGCATTGGATCAAGGAAAGCAAAGGAAGGACAGAGAAGGAAAAAGAAAGCAAAGATCAAACAAGGAATATTTGGATCAAGCAGCTACAACGGGATTAATTTTAGGTATCGAGTTGAATGTATGATTTCCTTACTAGTTTTGGCATTCATGTTACATGCATGTATGTATTTGGTTCTCTTGTTTTCATTGGCATGGGTTTTGATAGGTGCGAAAATGGTTTTCAGCATTGCCTTTCCATTTCCTAATAGCCATGGTGTGATGGGGTTTCTCTTACTTGGTTGAGATGGATTTCCAAATGGTTTCGAAACTGAGTGGGGTGGTCTCAATATGAAACACAAGGCCTAGGAATCCCTGGACTGGTGAAGGTGGGATTGCGGTATAGCCTAATTGTGTATAAAATCGTTGGGCCTAAGAATAATCGACCGATGAATGGAGGGATATAAGGTAAAGCCTAGAGGGTGGAGAGATCTGAAGGCATCTATGATTTCATAGGCATAGTGATCTCTGAACTGGTATGTGATGGGATTGCATTAAATCCTACGAGTGTATGTTTCTTGTTTGGGACTAAGAACCCATTGGAGGGATTGCGGTAAGTCCTGGTTTTATAGATGAGGGATTGGGCCTAGCAATCGCTTGGTGGATTGTGGTAAATCCTGAGGAATCCGTATTTTTTGTTGTTGTAAGTCCCACATTCATGCTTGGAATATGGCACAGGGGTGATTGGATGAAAGAAAGATTTGGTCCATCCTAATATATGGTCGGGTGGTACGTGGAAGTTTGTACCTAGTTTAATTTGGCATATGTTAGTAAGAGCTATCTACTCTTGTGTATTATGTGTAAATGTGTTTTTATTTATGTGGTTATAATGGTGGTTCTAACATTGTTGATCAGTTGGTTATATGTTGGTTATAAGCATGGTTTATGACAGATTTGAGTTATGGATCTCATCTTGTTTTGTTTCGTAAATGAAATTTTAATGAATGAATAACCTAATATATGATATTACAGCTATTATGAGAGGGAATCATACCTTCTTGACGATTCTCAGATAAGTATGAAGTCCCTATGCTCATATGTGTTTATATGACCAGTAGATTACACGTTCATGATGTGTTTGACAAAATGTCTGTCATAGCTATGCCTTATTTGTTCAGGTCCTTGTTCATTTTTTGCATTAGATGCCTTTTCATATTGTTATTTATCATTTCTAAGAGTTTCATCAAGTTCTAGGCAGATGCCTCTATCCTGGCCCTAAAAAAGTGTCTCAGAATCCGGAGTCGCTAGCACAAAACTACCTGAAAAAGTTTTCAGTCGCATGGATGCCCCTGTTATTCATGTGATTGAAGGGTTTCATTCGCATGGAGGGCTTTTCATGAGTGTGATTGGGGGTATAGTTTAGTCATAAATTAGGTTAAATCATGGGTTTGGTACTTGGAGTGGTTGTTTAGCCCCTGGGGTCTTGTAGCTTCTGGGGAAGGTCAATTTGGTTTTGGTTTGTCAATTCCACTTCCTTAACTATATTTTGGAAGTTGATTCATATTATAATAATTCTTTGTCACTTGTTTACCCAGGTGGATTAGTTAGTTTGGGTAAAAGTGGGAGGAGGGTGTTACAATGGGCAACACTTTTTGTTTATTTATGGCAATGGAAATTGGCAAAGGCATTGGCAAAGGAAAAGAGACATTAATTGGAATTTAATTATGAAAATTATGGTAAATAGGAGAAAATGGAGATGAAGAGACAAAAAATTGCATGAGAGTAAAATTGAAGGAAAAACTAAAGAACATGAAGAAAATAGAGGCCTCAATGATAAAAGGATTCTGAGGATCAGTTCGCAACTTTTTGTTGTTTTAGATTTTTGACAGTTTTTGGTTGGAGCTCTTGTTCACTACCTCTCTCTCTCTCATACTCTTGCACACTTAGAGCATTCTTGGAGCATGCTTGAAGCACTCTATTATTCATTTGTACTGGACAAATAAGGAAAAGGAAAGCAAAGAAGCACAAGGAGTTAGCGGGATCAACAACTACATTTGGATTTTTTTGCGAGTAAGATGTTCCATCTATGTTCTCCTTGTTTATTTTTGGATGCATGGTATATGCATGTGATTATTTTGTTATGTGTTGTCCTTGGCATGGAGATTTCCCTGGATTGACAATGGTTTCAGCCTTTCCTTACCATTTCCTAGATAGCCATGGTGTTGTGGGTTTCTCACTTGATTTTCTGGTTAGTTCTCATGCGTTCCCTATGGATGTGGGTCAGAAAAAATGCTCTAGAATCCCTGAAACAACTTGGGTTGTGTTACTAGTCCTTGGATTTGGGTTGGATATATGCTCTAGAGCCCTACGAAAACTGTGGCCCTCGATAACTTGGGTAGAGAACGATATGGTTATGGTTAGTGATTTATGGATTATAGAGGTGGAATCACTATGGTTGGGGGTTGAGGTGGTTTGACCTCTAGAAGCCCTGGATGGTTCTATTTTGGTTTTACCCTTATGATCCCACATTGCTTAGAATATGGTGTGGGTGTGATGGGATGGAAGAGAGATTTGGTTCAGCCCAATCTAGGGTCGGGTGGTACGTGGAAGTCCCTGATTTGGTTGGAATTTCCATATGTTAATAAGAGAAAATTTACTATTGTGATCTATGAATATATGTGTTGATTATGATGGTTATCTTATGGTTGGTTTTCCATGGTTTCTATTATGGTTACAAGATGGTTATATGTTGGTTATGTGATGTATTTTATCTATGGCTCCATACATGTTTTACTAAGTTAATGAATGGTTGATGAATGCATAGAATAATAAGTCTTATTACAACTATGTGGAGATGGTATACAACCATCTTGAAGATTACCAGATGCATTTCAAACTCTTATGATCAGATATGCATTCATAACCTGTAGCTCCTATGTTTCCCATGTGTTTGACGAAATGACTATTATGTATTAGGCATATAAGGGTTGGGTTCTTGCTTTGCTTTGATTTTCTTTCATCTTCATCAGGTAAATTATCATTTTGGAAAGTTTTAGGGGGTAGTGGTGTTAATTTTTCTTCAAGGCTATATTTTTCTTTTCTTTGATAATTTCATTTCATCAGTAACATTTATAATTCACCCCATAATGTCATAACATTATTCGGATTTACAACATTATTCATCATCGTATGAAATTATATAGAAATAATAACGCCATCATCAATGCAACAGAACATAAAGGAACAATAGAAGGAATGGATTCACACATAAAGACACCAAGATTGGTCAGAGATCAGGGAAAAACCCACTATGGGGAAAACCCTTTCAAATTATCTCCTTATTAGATTGTCGTTGGATGATTCTACAAGAGAGAGTACAATGATCCATATAAACAAAAATAAGCCTATCCAATAAAATCAACTAAACAATATCCATGAGATGAACCCTACAATGCCAATAATGAAAACCCTGATTCAAAAGTCTATAATCAATTGTCACTTTCTGCAGTCAACTGCCAAACCCTATTCTCAACAAGTTAAATCGATGATCAAATGAAATGTTCAACCTTTAGTTTCCAGTCATAGGGACGATGAGTCATGCATGCAATTTAAAGGAGTTAGTAAAAATTTATCCATGGCATGCCTGTGACTACAGTTGAAATTTATCCATGACATGCATGTGGATGACATCCAAAACCATAAAAACAAAGATGCAATCTTTGAACCCTACAATTTCGGGCCTGTGCTAACCAATCTCTACAAACTTGCCTCAGATTTGTGCAAGCCAAACCAAGGAAGAGAATAGAAGAATGCTCCATGATGATATCCAAATGAGGTTGAGGTCACTTGTATTTATAACCTTCGAAGAGTGTCCAATTTTCTTTAGGGCTACCTAATAAAATTTGAACATGTGGGATTTAATTAAAAAATACACTTTCCCTTGTCCAATTAAGCGCTTCAATAGTCAAAATTGGTCCTCTCGAAAAGGGGAATCTTTCCCCATGGTTGGAATTTGTCACTGAGCTACAAAATAAACACTCCCTCTCAGCTAAGGAGAAATTTCAACTAGATCATGTCATCATATCAAAAATACCGACATCGAATCATATCCAACATCAAGTATCTCGTCATAAATTTTCATCACTACTCATATTTTCTCATCCCAACTTATTCCTTCTTATCTCTTGATTGTACCTGCTCATATGTTTAACATTCTTGAATCTAAAATAAGAAATTTATATTAGAGGGGAGCATAAGCTACAACCCTCTATTCATCAGGGAGCCACTACTACCACCCAGAATCACTACCAGAGGGGAGCCTAATGCTATCACCCAGGAAACATCAAAGATCTTATCCTCAGGGAGCCCTTCTTAACCTGGGACCACATCGAGGATATTAGTCTCAAAATAGAACCATATTATGGAGCACATATCAACCTAAAACCTCATGGGGGAGATAAACATATTCAACCCCATATTGAGAAATAGGTGATATAGGGGAGCACATCTCAACCCATCCTATTTTCCACTGATTTTCCCAACAATGACACTCAATAGTC